>JAUEJL010067012.1:0-17254 GCA_032274825.1 Drosophyllum lusitanicum | reverse complement strand
TGGGTAAGGGTTAGTGGGCTAAGAGTGCGGTGGGTAGGGTAGGGGTAGTGGTGAGAATGGGGGGTGGGGTGGGTAGTGTAGGCCAGGGGGTGGGAGACAACAATTATGTTTTGAGATTCCTTATGAATTTGAAGAATTCCATCCACTTGGGAAGAAATTCCCAATTCCTTGATTTAAGGAATTATTGGAATGGTCAAATTCCATTTGATTAATTCCGTGAAACAAACACCTCTTATGATTTAGGAATTTTCAATTCTAATTCTTGCGAATCAAACGCCCTTAGGGTTTTCGTCAATCGTGATTCAAGAACAGATTGTGGTTCGTGAAATTGCATCTCGAAGATGAAGCATGAAATCATAGGTGAAGATGAAATCTGGTCTCTTCCTCTAATAATCGATGAAAACCCTAATAGCTTAATACCCAGTATTTTGACAATGTTAACGAATCTTTTTAACGGAATCCGTTACAAAGAACTATTAATGCAACAGAATGATAGTTAAAATATAGAGTTTGCAACTTTTTTCAAAAAAAAGTGCTGAATTGCAATTCATGGATAGTTAAAGGACCGTTTATAAATTAATTCCGGAAACAATTAAGGGCCTGTTTGGTTCAAGGGATTTTGCAGGATTTGCATTTCAAATTCTTTGAAATCCCATATTTGGTTGAAAATAAGAAGGAAGAGATTGAGATTTCAAATCCTATAGGTGTGGGATTTCAAAATCCTTAGGGAGGGGTGGTATTTGTAAATCCCTCATATACTCATATGTGGGATTGCAAAATCAGGACCTATCTAACCAACAATTCACAGTTCGCCTTTACCACATCAACCGACTCTTCACTCTCGTCATCGCTACCGTAATCGGTCACCGCCATAACCGTCACCGGCATCACCATTGTCGGCCACCACCACCGCCGTAACCATTGCCCTTCACCGTCTCCGCATTCTTGTCATCTCCCTTTGTTTATCGTCTCCGTCACTACCCTAACCGGCCACCGCCGTAACCTTCCCCGTCTCCGCTGTCGCCCTTCCTCGTCCCCGTCCCCATCTCCGCCGGTCCCATCCATGTCTCCGCCGTCCCCCTTCCCCTTCCTCGTCTCCGTTGTCCCCTTCCCTTCTCCGCCATCACCCTTCCCCGTCTCAGCCGTCACCCTTCCCCCTCTCCGCCGCTGCCTCCGCCATTGTCACCCTTCACTTTCGTCGCCGTCATCGCTCCTCACCGCCCCCGCCTCTGCCGTCGTTGGCCTTCACAGTCTCTGCCTTCCCCGTCTTCGAGCTAGTCAAGTTGTGAATGTGAGTCGACTCCTTCACCATCTTCGCCTTAGAAATCTCATTGTCTTTTACATGAACCAAAGAAGAGATTAGGATTACAAGTCCATGAATTAAATACCCCCTAATAGCTTAATACCCGGTTTCACAAACAAAGTTGTCGTTGCAGTTTCAAGAATCAAGATCAAGATAAGGCGCTATGCTATGGAATCAAAGCTTTATTTGTTATGTCAGTTTCATATTTGAATCAATCAACCATGGAGTTATTAGGGCATGATTCTTGGTTAGATGTACATTTTGTGTGGTTTATATCCCGTTTTTAATGCTTCAATCGCCCGGAACAATTACTTGAAATATGATCTTTCAACGAGTTGTGAGTAGCACTCCACTTATTTCTCTTTCAGATTATACTAAAGTTTCTTAAGTCAAAGATAAAAAGGTTGAAATTAAAAATGTGCGAGGGTATCCTTTTTGTTTTTTCTTGTTAGTTAAGTTTGAACCTTTTTTGAGTGAGAATAAAGTGAGTGACTTTAGTAGTCGCTATGATTCAATCACTTGAGTCTCATTCTTTGAATTTCATGCGGGAAAATTTTTGAATACTTGTTTTATTCACAATCAATAGTACTAGGCGGTAAAAAAAAGTGGGCTGGTAAGAATGAATAATTGTTAAGTGTTTGTTGTCCGTTGTGGGTGAGGAGAACCTTGCGTGAAGGGCTGGTGATGATGCACGTGATGGTGAGAGTAGAGTTGGACGTGATGCTTGCTTTGAGGGCATTCACGCTCGAAATGTGGTTTTTTTTCAGTATAAAGATTAGATGGTGTGATGATATGATTGAAAAAGAGTTTCGCGTGATGAAGAAAAAACTTATGTATGATGAAGGAAGGCTCCTTAAAAGTAGTGATGGCAAAAATGACCCAAACTATAAAAATTGAACACTAGGTCTTTATATAGTTTTTTATTTTTTTAAAGCGATCCGTTTTGACTCGTTACCCAATCCGACCCAACCCGTCCGTTTTACCACCGCTACTTAAAAGGTTCCTAATAAGTTGAACTAATTCACGATTACTTTTAAATCATCTTTTTAGGTTTTATAAATAAGTAAATTATAACTAATGTGAGCAATCACATAAACTACGTTGTCATAAGAATAATTTGGCCTTTGTAACAAATATATTTATAAGGTTGTTATGCATTCGAATACGCTTCAGGTGACTTTCATTCGTTCCACTTCTTGACATGTCTTTTTTATTGGTAAACATTTAACATAGCTTATTTGTTCTGCTAGACATGTAACATAAATCATTAAATCATATAGATCCAAGTATAAATAAACGATAGTAAAAAAATAATATAATATATATAACAAATAACAATAGTAATATGATAAGTAAATAAGTAATAATTAAAAGAAAAAAAAGAAATAAATATTTATATTTATAATATTTAATATAAGTTAACCACCTTCGATACTATTCGTTAGGGGTGTGGATGGATCGGATTATTTCAATCCAATTAAGTAAATCTATTGCATCTCAGCTTCAAAATATAGGACTCAATCCGTCCATACAAGCGAAAGATCCGATCCGAACCGAACCTAAATACAATTTGGTTGGTCTGGTTTTACAAATCCGGTTTTCCGTTCTTACCTAAATGTATGTTTTTAAAGTCGAGAGATTCTACAGAAAAGATTTGACACATAATATCAATCCATCTATATATTAAATACACTTTGCTTTGAAAAACAAAAATAAAATAGTTTGTTGACATCATACTCAGCACCGTCTTCATAAAAAACTCAAAGTATGTTCATCCAATGCCAGGTAAAACAAATATTAATGAAGAAAGGTTAACATATACATATACGGTTTATGATAACTACTCGCTTCGTGTACATGTATAATTATACACAATAAAGTATATATAAATATATACATGAGACATACGTGATTACTTTGTTTTATATATATATAGTACAAACACATATACATGATATGTATGTAATTACAGTGTTATTCGGTTTTTTCGGATTATTTAGTTTATATTATACAGTAACCAAAATCAATCCAAAATCAAAAATAATTATTCGGTTTTGTTCAAATTCAATCCAAAATTTTGAAATATCTAAACCAAATAGTTCAGTTCAAAATTTTCGGTTGGATGATTCATTTTTATCCGATTAGTGAACACCCCTAGTGTTTGTTATACATTATTGTAGTATACTTTATAATCATAAAGTACTTTCTCATACACCTCTCGAATAATTGGTGGTTTTAGAAAACTAGTATATCAACCCTTGATTCTCGAGTAAGAAATAACTGTTTGTATCAGTGTATCTTATCTTTCACGCTCCAAGACTCCAAGTCAGATGGGATTTTTGTAGTATATATTAGTTGCCACGACTAGTGATACATGAACTATTTTCAACCATTTGGTTATACTGAAAATGGGTAAAAAAAATTATATCGTATTAAAAACTTTACAATTTTTATTATTGTGTATCGAATTTTTAATTTTCTATTGTGTATATTGAACATTTAACTTTGTTGCTACCGTGTGTATTAAACTTCCTAATTCCTATTGTATGTACTAGACTTATACCATTTTTATATAACCAAAAAATATATATACAATAGCAACAAATTAAAATTTTGATACATATAATAGAAAATTTTAAAGTTCAATACACGCAATAAAAAAACGCATAAAATAACACATTCTAAAGAAGATTACACATTAAAAATCAATCTCAATCGCATTAAAAAAAGTCATAACTTAGTCAATGAGTGTGTTCGGTACGCACCTTTTTTTAAACTGGTAGCTCTTTTGTTTTGAAAGAAAAAAATTACAAATCATGTTTAGATGAAAAAACTAAAATGTTTTCTTTAACAAAAAAACTACTTGAAGTAGCTTTTAAAACTAATTGGAAGCTTTTTATATACCAAATTACTTAAATACTTTATTTAATTGTTTTATAAGTCCTCATATTTTTATGATTTGTCATTTTACACTATTCAACTCCAGCTAACAGCTAATTTGTCAAACACATATATAACTAAAATATACAGTTTTCAGCTATCAGCTACCAGCTTCCAACTACATCTACCAATTATTTTTGACAAACATACCCATTACCAAAATTTCCTAACAGTTCACATGTTTCAAAGCAATTTACTCGTTTTCTCTATATAATTTAGAATATTACGTACAAGTAAAATCACATTTAAATTTCTTCCATTTAAAAATTGTGTAGGTATAGTCAAACTCTATGGCTTCACAATCGGATAGGTTATTAATTAATTATAAGAATAAGAACGTGAACAAAGATCAAAATTAATCATCCCTGCGATCTTCAACATCAACCATTTCTACAAACTTTCTCCCCTAAAAAAAACGTATCCATTTATTTGTAGTTAATTTACAATAATACTAGAAATAAATTATTTGTGGTAATTTTGTTTTTAAGGTTGAAATGATTTTTTTAGTTATCATTTTTAAATTATAATGTTGATTTTTTTAAACCCATATAAATTGAAAAATGATTTAATTAAGGTTTAGGTTTCGCTTGTTCGGTGTATTTTAAAAGGGCTTATGGGGGATTATAAGAGTTTGAGATTCTAGTTTTCATAATCCCCAGCTCTTTAGTCTCGTTCGGGTGTTAAAATCTTAAGGGATTATCAATTAATCAGCCCAGCCCCTGCTAGTTTCGCCAAACACACCCAAATATGGTTTTTATTCTTAAAATATTTATTTGTAAACCAATTTGTTGATTGTTCTTCAGTAATAGTAATTTAGATAAAAAAAAATAGCAATAATACGACTTTAACCATAATAAATCACAACAAACAATAATAAGGGCTTGCTTGTTTTAGCTTGTTGAGAAATCCGGTTTTTTTTGGCATAATTCTGTTTTTTCAATCAACTTATGAAGTTTTTTTCTTTTTTTAATATTAAACCTATAATTTAAAAAAGAGCTTAATTCACGAAAATACAATAAACTGTATCTAAATTGTCATTGTATACAACCAAATTTATATTGTACCTAAAAATACAATAAACTTACAAAATTAGTTTATTGTACGCAATTGATAACCTTGTAATCAGGTTACCAGTTTTATTTTTAATTAGAAAATTCATATGTTCTTGGTATTCTTTATATGTTAAACAAGAAAATAAATCAGACAAATATGTGAAACATATGTTGCATCGAAATCTCAAACATGAATCAAACTAGAATTACTGAAGCATCTGGAAAGGGATTAAATGAAACCTTCAACAATCAAAACCGAACAGGTTTGATCGATATATGCAGAATGCGTCAAAATATAACAATCGAACCATGAAATCTCAAATCTGTTCAATCGAACCATGAAATCTAACCAAGAACAGAAACCTATTTTGAAGAATCTTAACATGAAATATTAACAATCATTGACAAGAACAGATGATTGCACCCACAAAATCAAACCAAGAACAAAAAAACTATTCTGAAGAACCTTAACCTAGACAAGGACGAGGAAATGAAGTAGACATAAATGAGGTCTCGTCAATTTGTGAAGATTAAAGGTCGCAAATACAAAGAACTGACATCATTCTTGTAAATTGAAATCACAACTATTAGGGGGAATTGAACTTTCAACTATTATGGTGCATCAAAACCTTCAAATTGATCGATTTAGGGTTTTGAATCTTAGCCTTCCATGGTATGTTTGAACCTCTTGTTTGTCGTATCACCATGACCGATTAGGCTTTGTTCCACACCCGCGGTTTGTGTTCTTCATAATACTAGGTTCTTTCAAATGGGTTGTGTTCTTCACATGTGTTTTTTCTTCATATTAGGGTTTCTTCCATAAAAAACCTTCATGCTTTGTCTCTGAAAAATTAAAACAAAAAAAAACCATAAAAACCGATTGGTATCATGTTGGTGATGGTAAGTTTCACACAATAAACCAAAATTGTAAGTTAATTGTATTTTTAGATACAAAATAAATATAATTGTATACATTGATGATTTAGACACAGTCTGTTATATTTTGACACATTAAGCCCTTTAAAAAATAAGCCACGTAATAGACTTATTAAAAATAAGCCAATTATTATAAACCCTTAATAAGTTAAAACAACAAATCCCTAAACAAACCAAAATAGAATTAAATCAAATCTACAGTAAAAGATGAAACATAAGTTGACACTTGTATTATAATTTTTATTATGTTTAATCAAGTTATTATTACTTTTACATAACTCTATATATGTTGTATTTATTTTACATTAAACACATGTTTTCCTATGCTTAATATAAATAAATCTGTAATGTTTTCAAATTAGGTTAACATTTATGTGGTAATTCAAGTAAGTTAATTTTATTTCTTTTTGTACGTCTAATACATATGTAATGCCAAAAAAAAAAAAACAGTTAATATAATGATTGAATTGCTATTATATTTACAATGAAGATTTTGATTTTTTTTTTTTTTTGAAGAGCAATTGAAATTAATGTAGCTGAGATTATTTTCGAACCATCGATATTAGAGATGAATATTAGAGGCATCCAAAATTAGATACGATGTTATCTTAGTTTTTGATTTTTTTTTAAAACGAACCTTTTATTTTTTGTATGCTACTATTATATCTATTGGTAACATATTGTGTGACAAGGAAATTCTATCTATATTTTCTACTGTTTAGTTTCTATCTGTAGCTATATATTAGAAAATAAATTTCTAAAATTTTATGTATTTTTTACAAAGACTAAATATAAAAGAAAAATATATTAAATATAAATTTTTTTCAACCCACCCAAATATATTACGATAGTTATTATTGTCTTGCGTTTGGTTGCCATATTTCTGAATCCTACTAGCTGAAATTGTACCATTAATTAAAGGGTGTTTTTGTCCTTGTACATTAATGTGTTGGGATACTTTTGCCCACAACCAGTCAAATATTTCATATTTTAAAAAAATATAATATCTTTAATATCTCCTTAAATAATATTAATTAATTAGTGATTTAATATATATCCGTTCATTTTAACATATTATCGAAAGACCATAAACTTAGGGTGGATTGTAAAGTATATCCTTCATGTTTTAACTATCACACTTCAATCACAAGACTCCTTATTTTGACAAATTTTGACCCTTTTATCTTTTAAAATAAGAAAAATATTATGTTATAATTTTGGACAAATTGCATGAAAATACAATGAACTTTGTCTAAGTTATCATTGTATACAACCAACATTAAAAATTTAAAAATAATATAATTAACTTTCATAATCCTCTCATTGTATGCAAACAACTTTTTCATGTGCCTGTTGTTTAGTTACCATTGTATACAATGAACTTTGTAATAATTTTCATAGTATACAACAAATTGCATACAATGTGAGAATTATGAAAATTGGTTGTATTATTTTTAAGAAAATAAAGTTGATTATATATAATAATAACTAAAACAAAATTCATTGTATTTTAATGCAATTTGCCCTATATTTTGTACACTTTATTATCTTTAGAAACAAATGAGTTATTAACCATTGTCTTTATAATTCCAAGGAAATATTAACCTTAGTCATTAGTGCTATATCTAATAACCACCTTATTTTTTTTTATTCTTTATGTTCATTGTAGTTAATCATAACAATAAGTTTGTTAATTAATAAGATTAATTAGAAAACAAATATGAAGTAATTGTTAACACTAATTAAAGGCTGTAATTATGAACTCTTATAACTTTATATCAAGTCCATAATTCATTTTGTTAAAACACTATGTATTTCATATAAAAATAATATACTAATATCTTAATGAACAGACTTAGAAGTTTTTCTAAAAAACATTAAAAAAATAACGTCGTAGTTGCTTATTTTAACATAACTAGATAATATTATACTTTAGTTCTCGTAAACATAAGAGCATGAGGTGTACATACTTGAAGCACTCCATGCTTCAGTGCCACATCAGTATAACCACTCCATACTTCAAGCATGCTTAACCCCCCGTACTACCCATGCTTCGTATGCTTTAAAGATTTTTTATTTTAAAAAAACACCACATCTCCTCTCTCCTATTTTCTCTTCTATCTCTCTTCTCTCCTCTCTCCATCGGCATTCAATTGCCGAATAGCTAAGAATTTCAGCGGTACCCAAAGCTGGGGGGGTGGTGTGCCCTTCGCTACCAAACTTCCAAATTAGCAAAAGATGATTCTCTTGGTTATGAAAGCGTTTGTTTATAGTGACTTGATCAAATTATGATAATGGTAGTTGAATTCCTTGCTATAAACTAATTTGTATGTATTAGACATGCAAAAATGCATACATAATCATAAACTTTTATAAAATTTTCTATTTCAGTTATTTTTTTTGTTCAAATAATAATAATATACTTTCAAAAGTTACCAAAAATATGTAAAGAGTTTATATTTGTTTTAACATACTAGCAAGTTTTTTTTAAAGCTTTCTAGTTTAGAATAATCAAAATTTTAATATTTTAACGGTTGTTTTTCATATTTTATTTACTAGTTACTTGACTTAAATTTAAAAGTTAAAACAAATTAGAAATGAGTGAAAGTTTTGTAGTGATTGGCTTAAATTTTAACGACATGTGTGATTTATCGACTCAATATTGATCATCTTACCCGCTGATGAAAGTCGTTTAGTGCGGGTTACCCAAGTTTAACAACTTGAACAAGAAGAACAGATAAATCACAAGTTAATAAGTTTAGAAGCAATTTGTCGTATCAGAAAAACAAAGGGGTATTTTTGCCATGAACCAATAGTTCAAGTAGGTGTTTTGTAACTTATTCTGCAAATATTATTATTTTATTTCTTTGGGTTCTTCTCCTTCGCTTCTTCAGCGGATTTGGCTGTTTATACACAGCACCATTAATCTATTCATCTTTCTCTCTTGTAATTTCAAAGAATTTGTTCTTACATTGCTGATCTGAATTCCGAAGTTTCTCCAATTCTATATTTCAAGATCTATAGATTCTAGTGAGTTGCCGTCCAATTCACTTTGCATTCGCCCCAAATTCCCGATCCAAATCTTTTATGAAGTGATTAGAGGTTCAGTTTTCATTTGCATTCTGTTCTATTAAAATTTTCTTGCTGTCTATTTCTGGTTTTTGTTTTCGAATCTGTGTTTTTCTTGTTTTTTTCCCGATATTCAAGATTCTTTTTCTTCCAAGATTGTTGGTAAAACTACGATTTTAATAGTTCGGGATTACGATTTTAGTATTTATGTGAAATAGTTTATGCTATTTGATATTGTTGTTGAATTGGGGATTAAAATTTTAGTAATTATGTGAAATAATTATGTCAAAATTTTTACATAAACTAATTTTTGAATTAGGGATTATTGTTACATTCGCGTTTTCTTTGTATAATCTCAACTGTTAATGTAATATAGCATGTCTGGATACTGATAATTATCATTTTTTTTTCACAAATCACAATCATGTCATGTAGGGTACCAGTGATTTAATCATGTATCCGTGTGGTTAAATGATAACCAGATGTTTGTTAGCTTAATGTAAAGGGTTATCTTGTGATTAGGGGGTGTTTGTTTTAACCTAATAAGGGTTTATAGATCAGCTTATTTTCCTTATCCCCTTTTTTCTGTTTATATTTTGTAAGCTCCGTCTTATATTCACGTTTTAAGTCATAATAAGCTCGTATGTCATAAAGTATGCCAAAAAATTGAGCTTCTTAATAATAAGCCGGGCTTAAATTTCTTAATAAGCTAAGCCAAACACCTCCTAATTGAAATCTCAATATATATTTAAAAAGTGTATAGCAAACAGATTAGTTCACTAAGCACCAGAACTCTCAAATTATACTGTTTAACTTTGATCTCAAAATTTCTTAATGGATTATTTATTCTTACAATTGACCTATTAAAGCTTCTGCTTTTGCAGATGGCAAGTGTTGGAAGATGGAGATCAAATCAATTGACATGAATTAACCTTTTCAACATTGTTTAATCATAGCTTCACCAGATATTAAAGTAGCATTATGCAAATTTTAGATAAAAACGGGGACTATTAGATGAAAGCAGTTGGTTGCAGCTTGTAGAGGCTGCATTTAAAGCATGTTGATTGTTTTCGAGTTGATGCTTAATTATCCTTACAGTGAAAAGTGGGGTTTCGACGACACATTGCATAGTTTATCACGTTTAATCACTAATGGTAGTTTACAAGCAAGCAAAGAACACTGTTTTAACAGTGTAGAAGCCTCTTTTTGGACCTTGGAAGTCCATTGACAAATTGATCAATAACTTGCTAAAGAGTCAATAATGGATAGGTAGTTTACATAAGAAAATTTGTTACTAATTTCTTGTTTATAATTTATTTTCTTTGGTTTTTTAGTAACCTTGCCAGCTTATGGTATCTGATAAGTAATTAATTGCAGATATAAAAGTATAGAAGAAATTGGAGATGGAACTTGTGGAACTGTATATAAGGCCATCAATCTGGAGACATATGAAATTGTTAGTTCTTTCTGCTGGAGCAATCACTAGCATTTTCTTTGTTTAGTATATATACATGACATTTACTTTTCTGAAATCTATTTTCTTTTTCACAAATCACAAACTATTTTTTAAGACCGTCTTTTTCTATAACTATATTCTCTTTTGTATGACAAATGAACATCTAAATGTGACAAACAATACCAGAATAAACTGACACATGCATTCATGTGTAAAGCTGTAGAAAACTGTTTATTGAGTTTAAACAAATCATCGAGTCAATAGCTACATTAAACTAGCCTTCTACCATCATTTTTTAAGTGAGATTCCAGTCATACTACAAAAAATTTATTGGTCTAAAAGAAGGGTTGCTTTATCATATTTATCACAGGTTGCGGTTAAGAAGATGAAGAGAAAGTATTATATTTGGGAAGAATGTATTAACTTGCGGGAAGTTAAGGAATTTCATGGTTCTATTATATTCATTAGTATGCCTTATGTGACAGTGAACCATAACTGCTATATCCTTAAATTATATGAAACAGGAATTCTTGAAATATAACTTCCCCTTTTTTCTTCCTGCTGCAGTCCCTTCGGAAATTGAATCATCCTAACATCATAAAGCTGAAGGAGATTGTCAGGGAGAACAATGAGTTATTCTTCATATTCGAATACATGGTATTGTGATTCTATCTTACATCACTACATGTTTTTTTTTGTCTATATCCTTCAATTTAGCAATAGTCCCTCTTTCATCCTTGACATGTTAATCATCACGATTACTATCAGGTCTGTGCATTGAACACTATAAAATCAATAATAGTTTTATATAGCTGATAGCTTCTTTCCACTAAGGAATGTTAGATTATTATGACTACATGGGCCTGTGCCTGTTTATAGGCAGGATTTAGTTTCATCTATGAAATTGATTAGAGATTATTTCTGAAAGTACCATGAACATTTTGGCAAGATGTCAAATATCTATGATTGTGATAATTTTCATTTGTCTTGTATTTTGTGTGTTTTTCTGGTCAGTAAAATAATGCGACTAATTCAATGCTCTATTAGGAACATAATTTGTACCACTTAATGAGAGAACGGCAAAGACCTTTCACAGAGGAAGAAATTAGAGGTCTGATGACTCAGCTTCTGCAAGGAATTGTACATATGCATAAAAATGAATATTTTCATCGGGACCTAAAACCTGGTATAAGTTATACTCCATGGGATTTTGTATCTTGTTCAAACTGTCACATTAGATTATTAATTCCTGTTTACATTTTCAGAGAATCTGCTGGTGACCAACAATACAATTAAAATTGCTGATTTTGGTCTCGCTAGAGAAGTATCCTCTGCACCTCCTTTTACTGATTATGTGTCCACTCGATGGTGAGTACTTGAACAGTGCTGTCCTTTTGTTTTGTTTTTTTTTTCTCACTTTTTTCTCAGGAAATAAAACTTTTTCATGTTAGTAGTTTGGATCACTTTGTTATATAACAATACATGTCTTCTGTGGCAAGGTATCGAGCACCAGAAGTCCTGTTGCAATCTTCATCATACACTCCTGCCATAGGTATAAATTTGTATGTGCAAGGAGCCTCATTAATGATACGATGCGGTTCCTTTTTATTTCATTATTCTCCTATACTATTTCTCCATTTTCCTAGTCTGAATTATTTTCGCCACGATAAGTATATGGGTCCCACCAACCACTTCCCTCTTTGTGATATAATAACATATGCATCTCACTGAGAAATTGGTGAATTTCCTTGTGACTTGAACTAACAAATGAAGTTGGTTGCAGATATGTGGGCAGTCGGTGCAATACTCGCTGAACTATTCACTTTGTGCCCGCTGTTTCCTGGGGAAAGGTGATTTTCTCCTGTGATCTTTATTTTCACATTAACTATTGATAATCAAATCAGTGAATTTTGTGTGACTGCAAGGTTCCCTTTGTTATATAACTTTAAATTTTCAAAGCAGTTATGTAACTAAAGACATTTATATTCATAAGTGGATTGATCCCTACTATTCCCTGGCTCTTACAGTGTTTTTCATTTTTGAAGCTAAGCTTGAAGATTATTGATATTTGATTTTATGGTTCAACAGTGAAATAGATCAACTGTACAAGATCTGCTGTGTTCTTGGCACACCAGATAGGACACTCTTTCCTGAAGCTAGGAATGTTTCTCGATTAATGAATATTCGTTATTCAGAGGTCAGTCTGATTTTAATATTCTCAAGCGAGGAATCATGTCCTCTTCTAGAGGTGGTAATTTCTACCCATTTACTTATTTCAGGTCGATTTGGCTTGTGTTGATAACAGGTGAAATAAAAAAAGAATTGCTTAAAGGGTAACAATTCAAAGCCGGTTGAAAATTGGCCAGAGTCTATTTCAATGAATCCTACAATCTAAATCGTGTTTATCAACGCATTTAGTTACTCACAAAAAAAAAATTAAAAACTAATGAAGAAAAAAGCGTTGGCGGATCAAACATAGTTTCAACTTTTCAACCCACACTCGAAACGATCCTCCATTTTGATCTGTTACTAGACCCGCCCATCTCACTACCTCTAGTCATCTATTTCTCTCCTCTAAAACTGTTGTCGTTTTCCTGTGTAGATTATGCCCGCTAATCTGGCTGACTTGATCCCTACTGCGAGCGGGGAGGCTATTAATCTGATCAAAGTAGGTAGCATTTTGTAGGATCTGCCTTATGTGTACTGTAGCTGGCTTGTTTATTAGTCAGGCTACATAATTTTGTCCAGCTTCTAATGTTCTTTTCTTTTCTAATGTAGCAACTATGTTCTTGGGACCCATTAAGGAGGCCGACCGCAGAGGAGTGCTTAAAACATCCATTTTTCCATGTAATGTGTTTGTTCGCGCTTTTTGCATGTCTATACATCTTCACTATTTGTTAAACCATCTTACATGTTGCTATCCATAGGTTCATACGTGGATTCCTCGTCCCATTGGGGATCAACTTAAGCTGAAGATGGACAACATGGGTGAGTTTCTGGAAACAAATTGATCAATGCTAGAGGTAGCAAAATGGGTGGGTCATTGGTTGGGTAGTGGGTCAAAATGGGTAAATTGTTTGTACCGGGGTTGGGTTGTTTGAACCAGTACACTCTCTGTCCAACTCCTTATAGTTAATTCAACAACAATAAAATTCAATCCCGCTTGAGCTGTGTATGGAGGTAAGATGTAGACAATCAGACCTCGACCCAAGGGTAGAGATATTGCTTTCCGAACTTTTTACAATGAATTGTCGTGTTAAACTTCTTTGAACAACCTGTTTGAGATAACACATAACCCAAAGCGACTCATCAATAAGAAATTGCCATGTTTATTGAGTGCCATTGTTATAGTATGAGGTATGGTCATATGGATGATGATGCTTTTAATAATTCGACAGGATCACAACCAAATCTGGATTTGAATCTCTGGGATTTCAACCGTAAAACAGATGATTGTTTTTTGGGCTTGACCCTGGCAGTGAACCCTAGTGTTTCCAATATTGGTAACAAATTTGATTCCTTTTCTTCAAACCATGTGAAATACATGTTGAATTATTATATGTCATCCATGAATTACAATTTGTTTCAGTTAAAATCATATTAGAATTTTATACCTTATTTTTCATTAATTTTGCAGAACTGGTGCGTAAGACTGGCAGCAAAACACAGGTGAGTTTCAGGGATATTTATGAAGAGATCTTGAACTCGTAGAAAGAAAAATGCTACTACAGTTTTATTTTACTATTAAATTTCTACTTTTTTTCATGCAGGATCTTCTGTTTTGCTCAGACTACGAGGATGAAGCTCAACATTCTGGTAAATTTCAATTCATCACTTGATCTTCCCATAAAAACTTTACTCAATCAATGTTTCTAGGGAGAAGTAGGAAACTGATACTGACTGCTCTTTTTTTCCAGTTTTCTGGTCACTCCTCCCATCTGATCACCATGGTATTCCAGCGCCAGTGGAGTCTTCTTTGTCCTTAGCATTCAGGTTTGAGACAACATCTATACAATTCGAATTCCTAAATATCTGTTCCATGAATTTCGCAACATTTCTCTTTCTCGCTCACAGAGTCCCATTATCATTATTACAAAGAGTTATTGATATTATGTAAGTTAGTGTAGCAAAACGCGCATTCATTAATCATTGACTCGTGTCAACAGCAGTACAATCCCTCATTCAACAATGGGAGTTCCTCAATCCGGTGGATTCAGAATGTCATCTCTGCAGCCTAATTTCTTGACAATGTCCTCTCACTTCCAGCAGCAGGGTCACTGTCGTTGACTACTTATAACTCATAAGACATTTCTGTAACATTTTTTTTTTTGTTTATATCCAACATATGAAACCACATAGTCTCCCAAATTATAAAATTGCTTTTTGTTATTGAAAATATGTATAAAATCTCAATCTTATTCTTAGTAACCATCAGACCAAGAACCAGCTTTTCATGGTGTTGCAGCCATTAAAGCTTGGAAAGTCTTGACAAAGGTGAGACCCTGAACCTGAGCGCTTGTTTTTTCCTTCTGCACTGGTTTGGTGCTTGAGTTGAGCATAGACCAGTTTTTAATAACTGGCAAGAACCGGTTGATATCAACTGGGCGGTTTGGTGAAAAAAACCTTTTTATTTTTTTCCCCTTAATTTCATTAGAATTAAATCCTATATACGTATTAGATGTGAGAATCTTCTAATATAAATAAAAGACTGATTTCAATAAAATCTGTTATATAGTCCTAACTATTGGATTTAGATAAAAAATTTAATTATTAAATCTTAACCATTCATTTTGATAAAAATTAAATTCCTGTCAAAATTGGTTTAAAATTTTACTTTAATTTAAATCAAAATTATTAAAGATAATTTTATATATGCCATTTTAAACCTTAAAATATTGTATTTATCCACTTTAATTTACAAATATCATATTTAGCCTTTAATACATTTCAAAATATTATATTTAACCCAAATTCTTAGTTTTATCATTCTAAAATATTATATAATCATTTTTTATTCTTTTTTAATTGACACAAATAAACGTTTAGCCTTATTACCCCTAATTGAAACAATAATGATTGATGACTTATACAAGAAACACAGTCACGTCTCTGCGTATCGTGATACCACGTTTTTGCCGTCACGTCTGCATTCTTTCTCGCGTCGACGTTTCCACCGTGGTCTGAGTGTTGTATATGTCATTATTTTTTTTAATTTTCATTTCATTTGCATTTTATAATTATTTTAAATCGTATTATTAATATTTAATATTTTTTATTTTTTAAACTAATCCGTGTATCGCATGAACATTTAATCTATCTAGTACCCTAATAAACTATCTCTAGAAATTATATGTAAATTCGGGAAAAACCAAATTTGCACTTTGTGTTAAATTTTCTCATCCTTGTCAAGTATAATTCTGTATTCGACTGTTTTTCGGTGTGTGTGTATATATATATACTAGCATGGTTTCCGCGCCATGTGACGGTGATGAATAATTTATACTTGATTGTAAGTTCATTTTTTGAAAAATGGGTTGTTAGTTTCTTTTCTAAATTATCATTATTCAATAAACTCACATAGATTGGTAAAATTTTAGCAAATGTGTTGGTGTGAGGATTATGTCGGTCTCATTGGCGAGATGTGTTGGTGTGAAAGTGTATTTATCAACTTCTTATAATTTTGAGAGTTGAGACTATATAAGTCATTTCTTGGTACTTATAAATTTGTAATCTTAAAATTTTGAATAAAAAAGAATGTCAAATGTATTATACTATAACTACGATAGATTGAAATTTAATTTGCATTAACTTATTTTATTAAATATTTATTATTATGGAAAGTTTAATTATTAATATGATGTATAAGGATCTAATTGATGTTATATTTCTGCTTAATAGTTTCCATTCAGAACAGAGACCCTATACATTTATAGTAGATGATGTGTATTTATATTAAAGGCATTTACGGCAATGTATTAATCTTTCCCATTTAGTTTGATTGCCTTTTAATTTGTAGTTGACCTTCCTTTTATATGTAGCTTTGTCAGTCGAAGTTTGAAACTAATTTATAATTATAGATATTTGTTATGAGGATTGAGGGTTAGAATGGTAAAATCATCTTACTTAAAATTTAAGAGATTCAAAATGTCTAAATGCTTTATAATATAGTATAGATAAATTACAAATGTGCTAAAAAGCATTTTTAGTTCGTGCATCAATTTTGAAACTGAGGGCATAACATAAGTAGAAATTCAGCTTGTAGATTGGTACTTTTAATCTCCTTCTGCACCCAATCCACCCAAATCCTGTTGACATTTACTTGGTTGATCTTTGGAGTTTGGAACTTGGTATCCAAAAGTCTATTTGTTGATCATTTGTTTCACTTTTTCCCTGACATATTTATGTGGTTGTATATACACATTATCTATACTACTATATAAACCATTTAACATTCTCTCTCCTCTTAAATTTTAAGACTTCTTAAAATTCAATCAATAT
>JAUEJL010067001.1:0-17256 GCA_032274825.1 Drosophyllum lusitanicum | reverse complement strand
TATAGATTTTCTCTGTTTTATATATATATATATATATATATATATATATATATATATATATATGGTTAATTGGAAAAAAGTAAAGTTGAGTCTAGAGATTTTATACATGCCAACTCCAATTTCACTATTTTTTTTGTGTGGCTATCAAACTAATACCATAGTGTGCGTGGAAGAAAATCGAACTCACTAAGCGGTAAGGCGCTGGAGGGGTTGACTCGTGTAAAGGATCGATACCACTTGTCAGATATCTCGAACTCGGAACCTTAACAATAACACGTTATAAGAATATTAATAACTTAGATGTGGTTCGGCCAACAAACAAAATACGTCCACCGGCAAAAAACCAGAAACTTCTTTATTATTGACTAAAAGTGTTTACAGATGTCACCCTAAATTGCATAGATATTAACCACAAAGGTTAAATGACCAGAACCCTAGTTATGATATTTATAGATGCAACTAGAAACCCTGATTAATCTAATATGAGCTGCCGATAAATTAAGAGATAATCACAAAACAATTTCGATTGCACTGTAATATTCTAATTACGACACAATGTGTATACAAACGCCGTGAACCATCTTTATCACATCAAACCAAAATCTAACATCGTAGAATTCACATCAAGATCCCCTTTAATGAGATTCTAGTTCTAATCGTACAGCTAATTCCAACACACACCTAACAATTTCCCACTTGTCTTGAATTCTATTTAACTGTCAACGAGATCTGACAATCTCACAATTGACTTGAGTTCTCTTTCAACTGTCAATGAAATCACCAAAGAACCCTCTCCCAATTTTCTTGTAGACTAACTCCATCCGTGACTTCGTCTGATCATTTTCTGCTCCAAGGACATTACATGCGAACCTTCTGACATCGAGAGGGACAGACACTGCTTCCGATATAGCTTAATTATCACCCAGCTTTTTCCATAGACCAGCAGCTGTTGTTTGATCTACCTCATCACTGAAACACAACAAAACCATAAAACATGCTTTTGCCATAACATCTCACTTCACATCCTCCCTCATATCCTTTGAACATTTATCTTCTCATGCTTTTGTCAGAACATCTTCCATCAACAATACACAAGTCAGATTTTGTCTCTGATACTGTAATGGCCCGATACCACTTACATATAAGTCACACCTAACAACTTGAAGATCAAATACCAGACATTCTAGTGGTTAAAACTGCAAATTGTCTCCACCCTTAAACCAATTCAGCTATACGTACAAAGTCTTGTTTCACTTGTTTTGGATATACAGTTATTTTAAGTTAAATGCTAAATGTAGGAAGTACTATTTCTTTCTTAGTATATTCTTCAAAATCATCACACTTTTCTTATCCAATTCATTTGTATATATGAAAATGATGTATGCAACCCCACTCATCTCCCTATCTTTAGACACATCAGCTTATATTTATATATATACAAAAGATATTGATTTCTATATATATATATATATATGTATATTTCACAGTAAGATAAGGACAAAAGGAGGGACAAAGAAGTGGATTCAATGGATATATGTTCATAAAATTATTTATACGAGATCAATGACTCATTGATTAACGATAGAAGCCTATCAAATCAATAAGGCCATGAATGGTGAATGCTGAAAAAACACATGAAGGCTTAACATAATACCCGACATGCTTGTTTTGGCCATATATGAATTATGAATTTCTATATAAGTGGGTCTTCATATATAACTACAATTAGATTATTTGTTTTCATTTCTTTGTGGGACTATTTGTAAAATTCAAGATTTCATAATTGAGGCTGCAGGAGGCATAATAATTCTTTGCCTCCCCAGTCACCAGAATCACGGTCTCAGGTTCGACAGATTTGATGGTCTCGGGCTCACATAGAACACGTTCGATTCGATCAACAAGCTTAATTTTCATAGTAGAGATCAGTTCAAGGACAATAGATATATGCCCATTTAATTTGGTCACACATAATTGCAACTATTTTTAATGTAATTGAATAACATTGGAAATACTGATAAAAAGTTGCAAATTAATCAAACTAAGCAGCTTTATGTCTCTGTAGATATTGACTGATTTTGGGTCAACAAAATTAAAGGACATAGACAAGTACTTAATTAGACTCCAAGGAAAAATGAATGACATGCATGATGACACCCGTGGTACAAGATATTCTAATTAACCTTAATTAATTAAGACATTTAATTTAATTATAATATATAGGGGTTGAGTTCGACTACGACTCGCATGGAATGATTCATTAGTGACTTTTGTGTTGTAGAAGTTCGATCATCTTGGCCGGTACTTCATTTTAGTGTCATGAATATAAATATAAATAACAATATTTGACCAAATAAATTTACTTGGGTATATTAACTTGGTACAACAATTTTTGAAAATTTTAAGAGCTTGTAGGTTTTTGTTTTAATTAAAAATAAAACATTTTGAGTCTCGTTTAAATGTTAAGTTAGAAAAGTAATTATATATTGAATGAAAAAAACTCCAGAAGGCGAAAGCTTTTAGAAGATTTTATTAATTGTCTTTAATTACGCATATTTTATTGATTATCTTTATCATTTAAAATTTCTTATTATGTACTTTTAAGTAACTTTATAATTATAATTAAGTTCCAATTACTAGCTAGCTATATGATAATTTAATACATGTAACAAAAAATCTCTATCTTTCAACTACATGCTATTTGTTAAACATATAGGTGAAAACTACAGAAAGACATAAAGCTGTTTAGCTATTCTATGACGTAATGGGAGTGATTAAGACTAGGATGCGTTGTGTAAACCAATTCAGTTTCATTCCAGGGAGGTCGATAGTAGAAGCAATTCACCTTATATTAGAAGCCTTATAGAGATGTTTAGAGGAAAACAAAGAGACCTTCACATGACTTTCATAGACCTTGAAAAGGCTTACAATAGTGTTCCTAGTGAAATTATTTGGAAGACCTTGTATGATAGAGAGGTCCCGGGGAGATATATTAGTGCTATAAAAGATAAGTACGTGGACATGATGACTTGTGTTAGGACACTAGTGGGAGACACGGAGTATTTCCAAGTAGATACAGGGCTTCACCGGGGATCGATACTTAGCCCCTGCCTTTTTGATGTGATCCTTGATGAACTTACTAGGGAAATTCACGGGGACATACCGTGGTGCATGATCTTTGAAGATGACATCGTGTTAGTCACGGAGACGCTAGGCGAGCTAAATTCCATGTTAGAACAGTGGAGAGCGTCTTTAGAGTCAAAGGATCTTCAAATTAGCCAAGATAAGACAACATACCTTAGGTGTTAGTTTAGGCCAAGAAAGAAGCAGTGAGATCAAGGAGGTCCACATTGGAGATCATGTCTTGCGTCTGGAGGAGTATATTTAAATATTTAGGATCCATAATACATAGTACATGAAAGATTGACAAGGATGTAACCCACCGTATTAGTGCAAAATGGGTCAATTGAAGAGCATCCACAGGATTACTATGTGACAAGAAAGTTCCGCTGAAGTTAAATGGAAAATTTTATAGAGTAGGAATCATACCTACTATGCTCAATGGGTCAAAATGTTGGCTGATGAAGATGGCGCAAAAGATGAAGATGGATGTAGCAGAAATGAGGATGTTAAGATGGACTTGCGGTAATAACTTGCTAGACATGATCCCAAATGGAGCTTTCAAGGACGAGCTAGGAGTTGCACCTATCAAAGCCAAGTTAAGGGAAGGAAGACTGCAATGGTTTAGCCATGTCAAGAGGAGATTTCTCATAGAGCTAGTTAGGAGAGTTGAAATAGTTATAGTCAACGAAACAAGGAGAAGGGGACAACCTTGCAGACAATGTGAGGACAAGTTGAGGCTCGACATGAAAGATTACAGCTCTTTAAGGACATGACCTCAGATAGGAAAGATTGGATTATTAGGATTAGAGTTAAGGGATAGAGTTAGATATAGGCTTGTGTCGTAGTCTTAAGTTGTGATAAGTTGGATAAAGTGTGTGTATGTGTGTAGGAGAATGTTCAAACAAGAATTGTTTTTCGTTCGCGCACTGCGAGAACCAATCTTGGCCCTTAAAGGTCAAGAATTTTTTGTGGCTTATTAATGAGTGTATTTTAGCAAAATCAAGTGTCGCTCATTAATGACAGTCCATCCGGACGTAATTCACAGTTGAGTGAATATACAAATGACTAATATATCCCTATTAATAAGTCATTAATGATATTACAAACAGTTCTCGTATTTCTTGTTTGAACTTTTCTATATATATACATATATACTAGCATGATACCCGCACAATGCAGCGGCAACGAATAATTTCTACTCGTTAACATGTGAGTTTTCAAGACGTATAGAGTATGGTATTCAAGTAATATGGTGACAACGAATAATTTTCGTTTGGTGACATATCTATTTTGTTTATCTTTTTTACATTTCGTTTACTTTTCTATTCTCCATAATTGAAAAAAAGGTTATGAAAATATTTTTAATAATTAAGTTAATTTGTATTGGCTTTGACTTTTCAAAAAAATTGTATTGACTTTGATTTTCTTAAATTTGTAAAATTTAGTTATTAAAATGAAATATAAGAATCTTATTAACTATATTTAATAGTTACTCAATTTAGTTTATATGAGGAGTAATTTAGTATTTTTAAAACACTTAAAATTTAAGAGTTTAAGCAAAAAGTTTAAATGCTTTATAATATAGTATATATATATAATATTAATAGATGAAAAAATAGGAAACATATATATTTGAAGTATATTTATGACCCTGTTAAAACCTAGAATAAGAATGTTAATATATAAATTTATAAGAAAATTTAATTTATATATGAAACATATATTATCTTATTAATAATTAAGATAGTAGCTATCTTTAAAACAAAATATTTCTTGAATTGACTTTGCAGGCGGTTTCTTCTTTTTCTGGGAGGTTTCTTTGAAGTATTATCTCTATCTATCGGTAGAGGTATGTCTATATTTTATCTCTTTCATATCCTTTTTTTTATAGGAAGGGGTATTGTTGTATATAAGTGATTAAAATTATCATATACTACTGAGTATTGTCATACTTGGACAAGTGTAATTTTGTAATGTGCATGATAATGGTCCAGGTTGCCAATTGGTTTTGAGTTGGGACCCTAGAAACTTACATGATATCAGAGTTAGATAAGTCCACCGTGATTGGCCAAACGACCACACACACGTACTTAATCTAACCTATAAGTATCCACGTGTTAAGACATAAAAAACGCCACATACATGTGTGGTAGGTATTATCCCCTATCTGACGAGTGTGGCTTTATAATATACTTAATCAAGATCATGGGTACTTCATTAATTACCAATTAAATTTGAGTTAGAACCCCAAAAACTTACATAATCATAAATAGTTAAACAATAACAATATACTATATATATGAGATGATAAAAAAACATGTTAGAAAATCAAAATTACCAATTATTTCATAGGTTGTTATAATATCTTTCATTATTTACAAAACTCATAAGAATATTACTATTTGTTAAAAAACAAAAAAGTCTTTCTTTCTTGGTGTTTTTTTCGACGCAATATGACAACGCCAATACTTACTCATGTATTTTTGTAACACTTGAAATTAATGTCGACTCTCATTTCCCATCATTTTGTCACCTTTATTTGTCACGACAAAATTTTCATTGTAGCCAATTAAAGGGGTTGGATCCATCGAAGGAGGGGAGTGTGAGTTTCGGTGGACAAATTTGTATAAACCGCCGTTAGGTGGACGAGGTTGTGTGATTGGAGTCTTTGGGTCGGGTTTTGTGATGGCAACAATGAGGTTAGCGATTCGTTCTTATTGTGTGGCAAGTTGTTTTAATGATGTTGAGTTGGGCGGCTTGTTCTCGGTTGGTGGTGGATTGAGCAAGACAAGAATTTTCTTGGAGTTGGTAGAGGTGGAGGTGATGAGTTGGACATGTTTCGACCAAGACAACGATGGTTTCTTCTAGGGGCGGGTCACATTTAGGAGGCATCGTTCAAGTGACCAAGTGCACCAATTGATGCCAACCAACTTATCTAGGGGCTACTTGTTTGTAGTTGAAAGGACCATTTAACATTCAACGTATTATATTCTCGCATCAGAATGAAGTCCGTGGTGTTGAAAGAAACATGAAAATGCTAATGAATTGTTTAGCATTAATTCATTATTCAAATTGTTTATTCGAAATCCTTATTAAATAACTTGTCATTTAACACTTTGTTATATAAAATATTCTGTTAGTCTTTAGAAGTGATAGTAAGAACAAAAATGTGTTCATCTTAGGATACAGAAAAATAATGGTAAATTTTGGAAGGAACAAACGACATATATAGAATTCCATTTCATTTGAACTAGGAACATGCACCGAACGCCAGTTGTTTTTGAATACTGTTTTTATACCCTTTTCCAAGGAAAATCCACAGTATTTTATTTTTATTTTTATATATATTAATAGATATATGCACAGGTCGACCTTTGGTGTTATGATATTCATGGTTTACGAGATGTTTCATAATCTCAAATAATTATGTATAGATTCTTATCTTAAGATAAATAAATGTGTAAAGTAAAAAGGAATATGCCTTACTCTTTTGAAAAAAAAATTAATGTACGTATGATAAACGAGTTGATTTAAAAAATAATAAATATTAAATATTATAAAATACGAAATAAATGAGAGTTTAAAAAGATTGTGACAGACAGCGTCAATCTCCAGACCAGCGATAAAAGCGTTGACGTGAGGGGGAGGGTAGAGATGATGGCAGAACGTACTGTATTATGATACAAAGAAAAGTGATTATATTTCTTGTAAAAGTTATCGGTCTTATAATAATATTAAGTATTTGTTATTATAACTAAAATAATTTAAATTTATTATAAAAAAATTTAAAATAATAAAAATAAAGAATTTGGTTAAATATGATGTTTTGAAATGTTATAAATGGTAAATATGATATTTATAAATTAAGATGAATAATAATACGATATTCTAAAATTTAAGAAGAATATATATTAAATTATCTCTAATTTAAATGAAACAGCTTTGACTCTTAAAAGTTAAAATCAACTTAAATTTTCAATGTAAATAAACGGATAAAATATAATTTAACAAAATAAATGGATAATATTATTTAATAAAGATCATCTATGTTACTCTTTTATTTATACTTAGAGATAGGACAATTAATAAAAACATTAAGGACAAAATGCATGAAAACACAATTTTTCTGTGTCTAGTCTTTAGCTACCATTGTATACAATAAACTTTTCTATAATTTCCATAGTATACAACAACTTACATACAATGGGAGGATTATAGAAGTTGATTGTATTGTTTTTAAAAAAATAAAGTTGTTATATACAATGATAATTAAGATAAAGTTTATTGTATTTTCATGCAATTTACCCAAACATTAACCATTAAACATTCACTAATTTATCATTTAATTAAGAGCAAAATGCGTGAAAATACAAAAAAGTTTGTCAATATCGTCATTGTATGCAATTAACTTTATTTTGTACCTAAAAATACATATAACTTACAAATTTGGTTCATTATATACAATTGGTAACCTGATTACGAGGTTACCGGTTGCCAATTATACACAATAAACCAAATTTGTAAGTTGTTTTTATTTTAAGATACAAAATACCGGTTATTTCTTTCTTTTTTTTGTCAGGTTACCGGTAAGTTACCTATTATTATAAGTAACTTGACTATAATGAACCAAATTTGTAAGTTGTGAGTATTTTTAAATATAAAATAAAGTTGATTGCATACAATTACAATATTAACAAAGCGCATTTTGCCCTTTAATTAACCATTAATCTTTCATGATGTTTTAGCCATTAAATAATTTTGTTTTATTTAAAATAAAATGATGCAAAATAATCTCTTACCGAGTGAACGAGTAAACCCCCCTCGCTCCTCTTTCCTCGTCTTCTTCGGTCAAACTCCTTTTTGTGGCGAATTTTATGGCAAACCCCCCTTCTCAAACCTTTTCTTTTCTCCTTTCTTCAATTCGTCTTCTCCGGAGAAACTCTTCTCTCTCTCTCTCTCTCTCAGTATTTCTCGTCAATTCTTAATTTGTTTCAAGCGAGTCTCCTTTCTGGCCTTTTCTTCTCGGACCATATATTTTTATTTTCATCGTCCTTTCTTCTCCACCTGCAGCTCGTGTGTTCAAGGGTGTCTGTGTGTGTTTTACTGAGTGTTTGTGACTGATTAACAAAGAAACTCACTCGAAATGACTAGTTTGCACGTCGCCATGAATGACGGGTGTCGCTAGAAATTGAGAAACTCGCTTGGAAGCTCACCGGAAAAGAGAGGGCCGGGTGATCGATTGTTTACTCGTACGATAAGTTATTTACGTACTTTCGAATAAGACAAATAAATTTTTTTGTTTTTATGTTGATAAATAAACGAAAGTTTAATACTTTTTTTTTTTCTAATACTAACCCTTTATATAATTATATTAGAAAAGTATAAAGAAAATCACTTTAGACACCATTTAATGAGATAAATATATTAAAATTTGTATAACATCGAATAGAATTAATATATTTATACACCTTCATTACTCTCTCCACACTGAGTTATAAAATCCAATTTTATTATAATATTGTATTTACCTTTTTCAAGGAAAATACATAATAATAATATTAAAATATATCAAAACTAAATACATAATAATATTTGACAATTTTTTAATCTATCCATAAACAGAGTAAGATTGGATCTTATACTTACAGTGTTGTGGTTAAAAAGAATTAATTGTGATTACTCTCCCAAAGGAAAAGCCAAAATAGCATTGGGAACAGCTTTCCTGGCAACATTCCAAAAGACAAATACACTTTGAACACATTCTTAATTTGTCAATATATTGGTTCCTCACTTGTAAAATATAATGAATCCCTTGTTTTGCAAAACATCCAATTTTTTTATATTTATTTTATCTATTTTGTGCTGTGTGCCTACAACATTCCAAGAATGTGGGGTTCACCTATTGCCCCTATAAACGGCCTTGGCTTTTCTTTTATCATACATTGCAAACATTTACGAGCTCTCATCTGTTCTTTCTGTGCAAGATAAATAGATATTGAATGATCAAAGTTCAATCATCTATGCCTTCTTTGCAGAAAGAACACATGGATTACCAACAAAAACAGCTCGTTTTCGATTCCTCGATCCTGCAACATGAAACGAACATACCTCAGCAGTTCATATGGCCTGACCACGAGAAGCCCAGCTCACGAAAAGCAAAGGAACTCGTGGTTCCTTTAGTAGACCTTGGAGGCTTCGTTTCTGGACTACCTAAGTCAGCTAAAGAAGCCTCCAACGTCGTTGGTGAGGCTTGCAAGAAACATGGTTTCTTTCTAGTGATCAACCACGGGGTCGATGCGACCCTCATAGAAGACGCTCATAGGTACATGGACTTGTTCTTTACACTCCCGCTTTCGGAAAAACAAAGAGCGCAAAGAAAAATCGGCGAGAGCTGCGGATATGCTAGCAGCTTCACCGGACGATTCTCATCTAAACTACCATGGAAAGAAACACTCTCTTTTCAGTTCTCAGGTGAAAGAAACTCATCCAACATGGTGAAGGACTATTTTGAGAACAAAATGGGAAAAGAATTTACTCGACTCGGGTATGTGCTTTCGTATATTTTCATTTACTAGTCACTAATCTTTACAAACATGTTTTAGTCTAAATCAGTCTATCTTTCTTTGATCATTACAGGAAAGTTTACCAAGAATATTGCAATGCAATGAATAGACTTTCACTTGAGATCATGGAATTATTAGGAATGAGCCTTGGTTTACACAGATGTCACTTCAAGGAATTCTTTGAAGAAAATGATTCAATAATGAGGCTAAACTACTACCCACCATGCAAAAAACCAGATCTCACCTTAGGAACTGGCCCTCATTGTGATCCAACATCTTTAACAATCCTTCACCAAGATGCTGTTGGTGGTCTAGAAGTGTTCATAGACAATGAGTGGCGTTCTATTGCTCCAAATCCAAACGCGTTCGTCGTTAACATCGGTGATACATTCATGGTAAGCTTTTCCTAATTCTCACTACAATACAAGGGATACAATATAAACCTTAATGAGAAACACTAACGAACCTTAACCCATCTATACTATTTGGTGGGGTCATCACATACTAAACTCTAATCTAATGATATATGTAATAATTCTTCAAGATTTCGTTTTCTTTATTTTTTTCTTCTTTCTTTATTTTTCTGGATCGTTTTGAAAATAGATTTGTCCTTTTCAGGCACTTTCAAACGGAAGATACAAAAGTTGCTTACATAGAGCAGTGGTGAACAACAGAAATCATAGGAAATCACTTGCTTTTTTCCTATGTCCAAAGAAGGATAAGGTGGTGAGCCCACCAGATGAACTGGTGGATGAAAAGAACCCCAGAATATATCCAGATTTTACATGGTCTACCTTTCTTGAATTCACTCAGAAGCATTACAGAGCTGATATGAATACTCTTCAAGCTTTCACCAACTGGATTCAACATAAAAGCAGCTGAATTTCATTTCCCCTTTTTCTTTCTATCAATCTTTTACCTCTTGATCTCTTCACATGAAACCATAACTTTTCTGACGATCTAAAAGTCGAGTTCGAATAATACATATGGTTATCGCACAGTGAATCGTCAAGCTACATGAACTAAAGGATCGAACTCTCAAGGGAATGCATGATGAACTAGTTTCTTAATTTGTCAATACTTCCATGAAGAAAATAGTCTTGAGGATTATCAACTCTATATGGGCAAGATCTAGTTTTCACTTCCCATGAAGGTTAAAGGGGAATGCATAAAAATTAGGCAATTTTGTAATTTTATTGTAGAAAACAATATATTTTATATATTTATTGTTTACGAAAAGTAGATTGAAAGAATAGTGATGTGACACGTTATCTATGTCATCAGATCAAGTTAATAATTAATCACAGGAATTTAAAATCAATTTTACACTAAATCAACTCATTTACATAATTTTTCCAATTTCTACGTGCATAGTGCATGCTAATTCAAGAAAATAGAATTTGTTTAGTATGTGGGTATTTTAGCATATTTTTCCCAACTTTTAAACAAAGAATTTGTCTAAATTTGACATATGAAGTCAGGTCGTACATGATGCATACTTGTTCAAGTTTTAGTTGTAGTCCTAAATAGTAATTTCATTTCGACATGAAACACAACTCGGTAAAAACTTGTTACTATATATCAAGTGTATATATAATTGTTAACATGATAAACGGGTCTTTGATATGGATCATTTGAGTGTATATATAATTGTTAACGAGGTTTTAATTTTGCCCGTGCTTCGCAGCGGGATAAGATTACTATTTTAACTAGTTTTAATTTTTATTATTTATTTCAATTTTTTATTAAAAGCAGCTAAACAAATAATAATATATACAAAAGGTTTCAGAATCTTAATTATAATTTGTTCCATATAAGTTTTAACGTAACATAATAGTTATCCAATAAAATGTATTTTTTTAATTGTATAAATTTGAAGGATCATGTTTCAAACACAAATCCTATAAGGATAAATTATAGTTACATTGAAATATATATAAAAATAAGATCTAGAATACATATTAATATTTACCTCGAACGATAGACGATAGAAGTTATAAAAGAAAAGAAAATAATATACAAAATTATTTGTTATAATAATAATAATAATAATAATAATAATAATAATAATAATAATAATAATAATAATAAAATTAAAATATTAAAAATACACAAACATGTCTACTTTACCAACTTAAGCGGGAAACTAAAAATAGGTAGGAATAGACTTCCTCGGAATTGAACACCAGACCTCTAGGTTATAAGTTGATGGCCTTACCAACCTGCCAAAGAGTAGTTTTACAAACTTTTCATCTTTTAATTATATATATAATTACCAGGAAGTTATTATTCATACTTTCTGGTAATTGTTATTATATATAATATGATAAACGCGCGGGTCTTTGATATGGATCATTTGATGCTATTAAAGCTGTAAATAAGTCTCATTTAACCAAGTGATTAAGTACTGATCAGTCTATGTAAAACAAATGTGTGTGTGTTTGTCATAAAAAAATGTAACATAATACCATTCTCTCTAGGGCTGATAAATCCTGGCATGACACGAAACCCAACACGAACCGAACACGACACACAACTTAATTGGGTTAAAAATGGGTCGATCTGAAAATGACATGAAACTAGTCAACATGAACACAATAACCCATAAGTGACATATTTGACACGATCTTTTATATAATAAAAATAAAACGACAAAAAGCACTTATGATTAAGGATATCCGTGATCCATTAACTCGCTACGGGAGGATTTGGGTACCGAAATTGTCGGATGTTTGTGAGATATTACTCGATGAAGCACACAAATGTAAGTTTTCCATTCGCCCTAGAACGATGAAAATGTAGATCTGAAAATGGACTAATGGTGGCCGGTAATGAAGAGTGATGTGGCGAAATATGTGGAAAACTCCACTTCTAAGCCATTTTCTGTGCTTATAAATACAAGACCAAGACCAGTCATTTCTCACAAAACTCCACTTCTAAGCCGTTACTCTGCCAAAATTCCGAGCATACCCGAGATTCTTGAGCTTACGTGAGTGTCGGGTTTCGTTTGTGAGTATATTTGAAGTTCCGGAAGATCGGAAACACCGCTACGGGCGTAGTTTCGACGGAGGCTTCGCGTGGGTGAACCCGAGAGGTATATTTTACTAATCTTACGCTTCTATTTCGATTATAGAGCTATTTAGGCCGCATGCATGTCGTGTACGTGCATTTTTATGAAATTTTCAAGCTCGTTACGCGATAATCTTTAGTCGGGAGTTATCATTTTGCATGTTTAGGTATATTAAGCTAGTGTAGACTTATTTTGGATCTTTGGATTGTGTTTTTAATGTAGTGACCTTGATAGGTTATTTGTGGCGTTTGAGTTCGCGTTCTTGACGATCCGTGAGTGTTGTTCATCGTTACGAGATCGTGTGTTTCGTTGTATGGACTGAGGTGATTTCAATATTTCTCAAAACCAAGTACTAGACAAAATGATATATTTTGAGAAAGTAAAGATTTACAATACGACGGTAATATATATTTATTATTGCATGTGCAAGAAATACGTGATACGTGTTCGATCTATATATGTCATTAGATGGTTTGACGCTTATGTTATATTATGAAATCATTATGTGTTATTGACATTTGGTCCAGTGGACGTAAACACTATGTGAGAATAAAATGATGTTTTATTAAATTGTTTTCATGTTGAGTATTTATAAAATTATGATTTTTATCACATTAATGATTTATGAGGCCTTTGGATGGGGGTAGTCCTATCCTTAATGGTGATGCCTAGTAGGTTGAACCTTCTAGGAAAAGTGCTAGCCATTTGTGAGTTACCGGGTGTTCATGACAAGTCCGGAATAACGTGATGTTGTATTTATACTCATTGGAATGATGTTTGGGACTTGAGGTTATACCTTATTAAATATCATGTGGGTGTAAGGAGGTGTAAGAGGTAAAACACCGTTATTACTTTACCTGAACGGCATTGTGGGAATACGTTGTATACCACGTCGCCGGAGTAGCGATAGCGGGAGATGTTACAGTCTAAGAATTAGTGGAAGTCGCGTTCTAATGATTCTTAGACGGGTAATAACGTGACTCGTGAACCGGGTCTATACCTTGGGTTAACATAATTTTCCCTAGACCATTAATGATGATTATGATGATGATGATGATCATGATTTAAAGAATTGTGTTAATGAAAGATTACGAATTCATGATTATGATATGCTATGATTTGCGTATACATGTTACTGTATTATGATTAGTTGACCGTTACGTGTTAAATGAAAGATGATGAGTTGGTCAACTATGTGAATGGGTGGGAATGGACTAATTATTATTTGTCATCACCGTATAATTCATGATATGTTTTAATTGAATCTTTTAGTAACTCTATTTGACTCACGAGGCTTTAAGCTGACACGTGTTTTCTTGAAATGTGTCTTGTACTCGTGCAGGTTGCTTAGAGACTGCTTTGTGAGACAGGGACATTGGGTAATGTACTGTCTTAGATGATACCATTATGTTATGTTTTAATCAAACAATTTATGTTTTAATGTTTATGTTTATGAACGCGATGTCATGATTTTCATATTAACGTAAACTCTTATCGTTTCGGTAAGATATATTTTGTGATTAAAGACTTCCGTTGCAAAATTTCTGATGATATGACAAGATTTTTATAAATGGTAAATTTTGGAAAATCGTGGTTGCCACACTTACAATTTGTGGGCTAGACCATAGTTTCAATTTCACTATCTGAGGCGTTGTTCTTACTTTTATGTGTGAACTAGCTAGATGCAAGAAAAGGAGACTTTAGATTGCAAGAATTAACTGATTATGGCTATTTATGGAAACAGAGATGCAAAAAAACCATTGTTTCTTCATATTTATATTCTTCATTATCACTCATTTTTTGTATGCCATTAAATGTCATTTTTTTGTAGTGTATATATATCTGGATTTTTCTATATATGAATCGTGCTTAATCTGTGAGTGTCGTTGTCAGGATTTTTCACGAGGTTCACTCTATGCAAGATAGTGAAAAAGACGGTATTCAATAAAAAAAATAAGGTATGTTTTTATTATGTTCAACCATTATACTTTATATTGTTTTTTGGCATGGATTATTCCTTGATTAGTTGCATCTTATATGTTTATATTTGCTAAAAAATAGGAGTTTGAGCAATATAAGTGTGCCGAGATTGATTGTAATACTCAAAAAGGTCAATTGGAAATGTATTTAGAGGAGCCAGGCCTTAGTAGAACAACTTCAGTTGATGTGTCAACAATTTAAATATCCAGATCTTGCAAAATTAGCAATGGACATTCTTTGTGTCCCTATCTCGATAGTTGCATCCGAATCAGCTTTTGGTCTTGGCGGTAGAATTCTTGATCAATATCGTAGTTCTATATCACTGCCTACTGTTGAAGATTTGATATGCATCCGAGACTAGTTATTTGCTCGTAAAGTGTGAACATATATTTGTCAACATGCTTTGAGGTATTATATGTTTGAAATTATATATTTCATATTTTGTAATTTATATTTCTCTTAATGCAGTTGTATCATAAGTGAACTCGGATAAAATCATTCGAAATTTCAATTAGGAAATAATTCTAACAGTCCATGAGGTCACTCTTTATGTTGCTTTTAATTAGATAAGATGATGCATCTTAGAGACTAGCGGAGGAGGTAAGATGTTTGAAGGTGCAAATTTTTTTTTGATTTTTGATGCTTGCTAACATGAACAAATAAAGAATTAACATGGGTAATAAAAACTTAGTAAAATTAATACAAGAAAGTTATACATGCAACATTTTTCTGAAAAATAATTCAATACGAAACCCGACATGAAAATCAAGTTATTTAACTAAAACATAACTCGATTTATTCCCCAAAAAATGGGTCGACACGAAACCACGATTCAAATTGAACACGAATTAATTGACATAAACCGAACACGACACGAAACTAAATTTGATCAAAAAATAAATAGTTGACATGAACTATTTAACACAAACACTACCCGAATTATGAGATCTAATTCTCTCCCTTAACAAACTATAACAGTGACGCTAATTTGTAATAAGATATTAAACAAATTTTGAGGAAAAGAAGGAGCAAAATTAATTTATAAATATCAAGAAATGAAGGGGAAAAAAAGAAAAGAAAAGAAAGGCCCCACAAAACCAAAATCATGTAGAAAATGAGGAATTGAAGTAGAATCCATAGATGCATGAGAGAGGTCTGAATGTATTGGATTCTTCCGTAACTAAGTTTGGAACTACTTCTTCTACTTCTTTTAAATTAGTATTTTTCTTGGCTTTAAATAAATAGTTTTTCTTAATTTGTCTTAACGCTTGTCCTGACGCAATTAATATTCTTCCTACAATTTTAAAACACAAATTTATCTCTTCTAAGCCTGGAGTTGTGTTCAATAAAGTTCATGTAAAAAAACATAATTTTAAAATTTTAATATTCAATCACAGGTGATTTGGTATACAATCACATGTGATTTGTAAAAGCTTCACATGTGAATTACGAAAATGTCACTCCGCCCAAATTTTTAAAATGCAATCTAGACCATTAATGTCATTGATCCAAACGTTAAAATTAGTCTTTTAAGACTATGAATTAAGTATTGATTATATTGAACATTCTTCTTTACACCTAACCATATTCTTTAATAGAGTTAAAATAGTTTGTTGTTACGTTATTATTGTTATGCTTTGTTTTAACTTTTCACTTTTATGCTTTTTTATAATTATTTTGGTTTTTTTAAAGATGGTGTATTTAATTTCAACTTTTCATGTTATTATTATTACTGCTCTTACCACGTTTAAAAATTAAAAACATGTCATTTTTACTTTTATCTAGAGCTCTAAAAGTTATGATTATCATTATCAATAAAATATACGTAATATTAATTATTATACTTCTTTTATAACGTATATATCAAACTTAAGAGCACAAAATTAGTAATGTCATCATTGCTATCACTATTACCACTACTATGACTACTACTACTACTATAACTACGATTACGACTACCACTATCACTACCATTACCACTACCACTGTGCCACTGCTACTACTACTACTGTTACTACTGCTACTACTGATATTGTTGTTACTATTGGTACTACAACTACTATCACAACTAGTGTTGTTGTTGCCTCTATGGCTGCCACTGCTACTGCCACTACTCATACTACTGCTTCATTTGCTACTGCTATTGTTACCATTGTTACCGCTATTACGCTTACTACTACCGCCACTAATACTGCTACTGCTAGGTTTAGTGTGATGAATACAAAAATTGACGTGAGAATGTGATCACGAGGTTTGATGACGTGAAGATACGGGAAACCACACCCTCTAACATCAAAACAATCAACTATTAATAGATAGAAATTAAACTACTTGTACACATGTATATAGAGAAATCAAATTATTAATATATATCCCATAATCTAAGACTAAAGTAATGAATAATAGGCAAGAAATAGAATTTCGACAACGTTCTATCTAGGCAGACTGTTAGATCCCTTAAATTGTGTTCAATATATTTTAGTGAAGTTTAGTTTATATATGACATTAGTCATAGTTTAGGGT
>JAUEJL010066990.1:0-17259 GCA_032274825.1 Drosophyllum lusitanicum | reverse complement strand
CATGTCAATTTCTGAGTCTAGGTTACCAAACCTGAGATTCGACCACACTTTTAGCGCTGACTTCACATTCTTAAGCTTTTCATAAAATCTACAGTCCATCACTCCATCCTTCTTGAAGAAACCTCTTTTTCCCATGCCGACTTCACTATCTCTTCACATTAAGCTTCCTTCAACCATATATTAAAAAATCTAAACGGTTTCGGACCTGAATTTTGGACATTGTCATAGCATACAATGGGGCAGTGATCACACTCCTTCCTGTCAAGAGCTTTACAGCATATCGACTCCCAGCACTGCTGAAACTTTTCTGATATAAGGAACCTGTCAATCTTGCTAAATTTTATCCCTTTTGAACATACTCTGGTGAATTTCCTATTACCCATTTGAATATCAATCAGCTCGTTAACTTTGATGAACTCATTGAAATCCTTCATGTTTCTTGGATTGGACTTGACATTGAATCTTTCTTTGTCGTCTCTAACCTCATTGAAGTCCCCAAACAGCATAACTCGGCTTCCTAAATATGAAATTAGATTTCCTAATTTCAACCAGCAATCCTTTTTCTTTTCTACAGAATTCGGACCGTACACATTTACAAACGCGAAGCTAGCTTGCTTCCCTTTCCAATTTCCTTCAATCGCCACATAGAACTCGTCGCCATATGAATATATGATGTTACATTCGACAGAAATCTTGGATCCCGTACTATTAACAGACCCCCTGCTTTACCCCGAGCATTTGCATAAGCGTACCTAAACGTAGAGTTACCCCAAATTTCTTCCACTAACTGCTCATCTATCCCTCCCAATTTCGTTTCTTGGATACCTAAAATAGTAGGTTGTTCTTTTGTGCATATTTTTCTTATACAGTTTCTTTTTTCCGACTTCCCCAAACCCCTAATATTCAATGATATAACTTTCATAATTTTAGAAACATCGAGCAGAATTAAACTTATCTGTCACAGGGTATCCTCCGTGTCAAACCAATGGAAGCTGACTTTTTCCCCCACCAATCTAGTGTTTTCCGAAGAGTTTGAGAGACTCTTACCCTCTATTATCGTATCTACCTTTTTTCCCCCATTTCTTTTTGAAGTTTGATCCTGGTTAGCGATGCTTTTCCCCTTGGCCCTAGCTAATTTTTTCATTACGTGAAGACTTAATTTCCCCGCTCCTGACCATTTCTTCTTTGACCTCGGAAATCCCACTGTGCCTATTTCTGATCGATCTGTATTAACCGGTCCCTTCTTGGCAACAGGGAGTGAATCCGGTACCAATGGAAACCGAGCTTCCATCTAAGCTCTCCTTATCTTCCTTTGTAAGATTGATGCCTGGATGTTCCTTTAATTCATCGACTACCTGTACAGACTCTTTTTCTTTCTCTATTACATTCTCACTTTGTGCCTTTTTACCGCCCAACAGACCAACAGGCCCATTATCTTCAGAACCTTTTTCCTTTTCGTCACTTATGTCTTTTTCTTTTGGAATTTGGACCCTCAATAGATGGGCCACTTGAGTTTTCACTAGGCTTCTCCACCATAAGCCCATTTACCACATTAACCCACTTATTTTGAATTTTTCCCTGATCATTACCTTTCCCCATACACTCTTCTTTTGTCACCTCGCCGCCCTTTTTTTGTGAGATCTTTGGGACATAATCATAATCTTTGCTGGATCTCTTGGATTTGACCTTTTCTCCGATCTCTTCTCAGCTAAAGTTTTGCTTTGTTGTTAAGTGGTAATTGTTAGTTTTGATTTGGGATCTATTATACTCGTTATTTTTGTAGGTTTTTAAAATGTCTAATAGCGATGCACAAAATGTAAGAGATGTGGCAAGTACGGAAAAGCCACAAAATATCGAAGGGGATACAATAGGCTCAACCGTAGCAAGTAATGTTAATTCAGCAACTCTTGGTAAACTTAAAGTATATGAAGAGAGGTATGGGGTTTGTGCATATTTTAGTAAATTTACTAACAATGAGGGTAAAGCAAGAGCAAAATGTAACTACTGCGCTAATGATCTATGTGGTAATACGAAAAGTTTCGGTACATCTTCATTATGGGCTCATTTTAGGAGATGTGAAGGTAACCCTTCCAAAAATCAGTCACACTTGTCATTTAATACTAGCAAAGATGATTGATATTGTCGGCTTGTCGCATTTAAATATATATTATTTGACAATATCTATCATTTCCTATTACTAAAAGGAGTTTAATTGATTAAATACGTACACTAATTGCTTGTGGTTGTGTACAGGTTGAAAATAAGATGATAAGAGTTGGAATGCATGAAGATAGATCCTTTAGCATGAAAGTCTGCTAAAACCGCAAATTGAAGTGAAGCAGAAAGTTAGTTGTGCATGCATGGCTAAGCTCCACGACGTGCAAAAGTGGTGCACGTCGAGAGGACTTCCAGAGAGCAAAGTAAATCTAAACATGTTGCTCCACGTCTTGCAACATATCTCCACGACGAGAGCCCTTCGAGAATTAATGTCACACGCCGAGCTCTAAATCTCCACGTCGTGCACCCTTCGGTCAATAATTAGTCAAGTTTAATTCAAATAAGGTCACACGACGTGCACCCATGCACCACATCCTGTGCCTTAGCCGGCCAATTTATTATCTATTTAATAAGCTTAGGTCATGGGAAAAATAACACAATTCTTTGAAATTTGCGGCGACAGAGGAGAAGCAGAGGCAGGACATCAGATTCGAATTCATCATTTATTGAGTATTACTATCGGTAAGATTTTCACAATGATTACTTTTAGTTTATTTTTTGATTTGTGTTTGAATTACAATGATTACTTCTAGTTTATTTTTTGATTTGTGTTTGAATTCTAGTATGATTATGGACTAAGTTTCTATTGTATTTACCGTGATGAATAAACTCTGGGTTTAATTTGTAATCTTATGATTTAATGATATATGATTTGGTTTTATTTATGCTTAATCATGATCCTTGAGTTTTTTATCTTAACTTTTACCGAGTAATCTCTTACATACATTTTGTGCATAATCTGAGATAATGACTTGCATGTGTATTTTCTTTTAGATTATTGTTTGCTTGATCTAAGACAATGATGTTTGTATGCAATAGGATAGATAACTTTTCTGAGATCATGATTATTCAGTAATGTCATGGATAAAAGTTTGAGTTCAATTCACCATACAACGAGAGTTAAGTGTGTTTTGGAAAGATTAAGTCATAATCGGATTAGTAGGACCGATGGTTGTTGGTTCGAACGCCCTTAGAAACTTATCATATTAACTCCGCCTATAACAAATTGAACCTAGAGGGAGTGATTCATTGGTGAATACATTTTTGTCATCTGATTTCAACTTCTTTCAGTTCAATCTTTCAATACTTTCGCAGCGGTCTAATTTCAAAAAAAAACCCATTATTTACTTTTTAAGCAAATTAGTTTAGCTAGTTTATTTTTTAGTACTGTTTCTTGAAGATACGATCCTGGTCTTACCCTGTTTACCGTTAAAAAAACAACGTACGGGTACTAAACTAGTTGATATTAACAATAATACTTTTTCTTCAAATATATTTCATATTTATGTATATCCACATGATTGTTTGTAACGATTAATTCTAATATTTGTTGAACTTTTATTTCATTAGATGCACATTGAAGATTTGTGAAGGCTTGGAGTTTGGATGACTATGATTGATCTTTGGAGAGTTAGATAAATATTTAAATTGTCGTATGTTTGAACTTTGAATCTTGGTATGTTGGTAGATGAATTTTGGTAAGCCACTATGTTGAAGTTCTGAAGGCTTGGGTACTTAGATGTGGACATTGGTTGTTATTATTCTTGTAGCTATTTGGGCATTTTATCTTTTCATTTTGGGCATTTGGATGCTAACTTTAAGGCTTGTAAGTTGTAAAATTTTATTGTTTTGTGTGGGAAATTTGGTAAGTTGTAATGTTCATTGCTTATTCAAATTGTTCTATCTATCATGCAATATTCTTGAGTTACTAAAAGAAGCAAAATGGGCTGCAAAAAAAGTGGCCTTTTATCTGATTCGGTTTAACTGGTTATAACCCAAAACCAAACCAAATTGGTATATTTGGTTTTCGTTTCGGTTATGACTCTCATTTAAACGGTTTCGGTTCGGTTACGGTTTTAGCCAAAAAAATAAAAACCCGAATAAACCGAATCATTTAAACCGAATGAACCAAAAACCGAACCCATGAACACCCCTAAATCTATTAAACTTTGTAGAGTTTAATAGTCCTTGAAGGTTAAAGAGTAAATTTGTATAGGTAGTGTAATACTGATATGACAATCCTTTAAACCCTTTTAAAATTGTATAGATTGAAGATAGTTTTTTGGAAAGCTGTTCAAGTTGAAATATTGGATGGTAGGTTCAAAAAAAGCATTAGATGGTTAAATTTTTTTTATTTATTTGAAAGGTCAGGATATTTAATTTGTGAGAATGTAATTATTAAAAAAAATCAACTAACACTATTTTTAAGATGAAAAATGATATATTTTACTACTTCATCTTCCTACTTACACAAGATGACATGTATAGTCCACTAATTCTTTTTTCTCATATCCGTTATTGATTTTGACACTTGAGTTGATCTTGTAAATGAGGATAAGTAAGATAAAAAGTTAGAAGGATATATCCTCTTTTAAAATAGTTAGTAAAAGAAATGTGATGATTGTACACGAGGATGTCTAAGAGATGAGGTGGTATAAATTAGGTCCATTGAAAATAACCGATAATCGAAAAAACCTACATGTCAAGGTTTAGTTAAATCGGGTCGGTTAAAACGGTTATCGGGTAGACTTGATCGATTAGTTTGGGTTATCCGTATTAACTATGGTTCGGTTATCGGTTAAATTATTTTTCATTGGGGCATATCCGAATTACTTGAGAAAAATGAATAAAAGAAAATTTAATCTATATCCTTACAAACTTTGTTAATTACATATATATACTTTCAAACCTTTAAACTACATCAATATCCTTTTAAAAGTTGTAAAGTCTACATGTCAGGTTTAGTTAAATCGGGTCGGTTAAAACGGTTATCGGGTAGACTTGATCGGTTAGTTTGGGTTATCCGTATTAACTATGGTTTGGTTATCCATTAAATTATTTTTCATTCGGGCATATCCAAATTACTTGAGAAAAAAAATAAAAGAAAATTTAATCTATATCCTTACAAACTTTGTTAATTACATATATATCCTTTTAAACCTTTAAACTACATCAATATCTTTTTAAAAGTTGTAAAGTCTTATATATGTCCAGATAAATAACTTAATAATAATTAAATTATCTAAAAATTAAAACAATCACCCATAATATAATCTAAATGCAAAATCTTCAATTTTTTTAAAATTGTTTTGTTTAGCTTGGTTTAATTTGTAGAATAAAAACGGGAATTTAGTTCTTTGCTTTTGTTTACTTTGTATAACAAGATTTATATACACTAAAAAAGATTGAAAAAAAAATTATATACGCTAGTTTGGTTACTATTTTGTTTAGCTTGGTTTCTTTTTGCGGTGGCAATGGTATTTTATATTAAAAGTAAATCGTCGAAAGCATAAAATATATCAAAATTAGTATTTTTTTTGTTATAGCTAATACCCATTATAACCAAACCATACCCAAATATACTCATAACTGATACCAGAATATTAAATACGGTTCGGTTAGCGATTAATATTCTATAATTAAAATAACTAAATTATCCGACCCGGATTAACAGATAGACGAAATAAATAACCAAATGACACTCCTAATATAGATGGATGTTATGAAGAGTTAATTAATTTAAATATATAAATATAAATAATTAAAAATATTTCAAAATACTGTAAAATAAAATGCTTTTGATTTTTTATTTGTAAAATTCGTATCGATACGCAGATCTTTGAACTATGGTTATAAACTAGGACAGAAGCTTTGGCATTGTCGTCATCCCTCCCTGCCAAGAGAACTCAAAATTTATTGTTATAAACTAGCAAGGTGCTAGAAGCAAACGTCCAATGAAGCATATTACAAACTAAAGCTTAACAACCCCTAAATCATTACTAGAAAAAAGAAACATAAGGTCATATATCCTACTATAATTGCAGGTCCAGATTATGCATTATGAAACCAATGGTGTTCAATACCAACGGTTAACTAGCGTAATACTCGGATGATGCCCAGGTTATAACAGTGGTAAATCAAAACTTACTTTAAATAGTATACAATAACTATAATGTGATAACAAAACTCAATTAATTTAAATATTAAGATGGATTTTAATACAAGGGACATAATAAGTATGTTTTATACCCAACCACAACTATAAAAGTCACTAAAACAATAATATAAAAAATGTTTTACCAAGTTATCAACACAACAATCAAACCATATACAAAAGGCTAAATTCACTCTATTTTGCTATACAGTAACTTAAAAGATAATAAGAATCAAATTGTAGAAATTTCATACAAAAGACATAATTCAATTGGTATTGCTTGTGACATCCTCAAAAGAAAGATTAAATAAAATAATAATACAAGTATCCAAAAAACATAAAACGAAGACAGTTGTATACATGATTATTACATTGGATGACAATTCTACACATACGATTACAAACCAATCTATAAGCCAATAAAAACTTGCCATCTTCACGTAAAATATGATAGCATACAACATGCAACATTTTTTAAACTCGATAGTTTAAGAAACTATAAATGCAAAACTATATATAATAAATATAAGGTTTAAATAATAAAAGAAACATAGGGTGTGTTTGGCGCAACAAGCTGAAGCTGGGGCTGAGGCTGATTAATTGATAATCTCAAGCCCAAGTCACAAGCTACTTGAAAAGACTTTTATTTTGAGGGATTATATTTTTAATAATCCCTTCAAAATTTTAACACCCGAACGAGGCTAAAGGGCTAAGGATTATGAAAACTAGAATCCTAAGCCCTTAAAATCCCCTATAAGCTCGTTATCGAATCCACCCATAAGCAACATATAAAAAACACATAAAAATGAAGTGAAACTGATAATCTTTTATCTTTAATTAATAAACAAGTATTTCCAGCTATCTCATTTTCCCGCTCACTAACTATGCATATAAAACTGCCACGTGTTAGCAAAGAACGAGCCTTCCTTAGCTTTTAAACCTGTGTACCGATTTTTCAGCTATCAATTTCCCATTTCTCTGTCTCTGTCTCTTGATTTTTATTTTTTATTTTTGCAATCAGAGTTGTAAACAAATGATATCCATTTTGGTGGTCCTTTTGGAATAAGAATATTAATTGAGAATTTTGCTGTTGTTATATTGAGAATTTTGTAAATCATTTAATTGAGAATTGTATTTCATTATTGCACGGGACACAAACTATTCTGTTGTTATTTATTTTTCCAGCAGTTACTAAACCTACTTGGGTAAAGAATATTCCATATAGAAATTAAGATGCAAAAAATAGTTTCTGTTTGCTTTTTTTAAACAAATTTGTACAAGTGATTGATGTTATGTCTTAGCTTATCTCTTAATAATTGCCTAGCGTTTTGAAGGATGCTGGTAATAGCAAACTTTTTTACACTTATGTTATAGCTTGAAGATGTAATATATTTTCTTTGGTAATAGTTTCACCGCTGGATCAATCTTATAGTTTCTATTGTTTTTAAGTGATCCTACCGATGAGATACGATATAAGATTGATCCAGCGGTCTTGTAAAATACATACTTTATACGGTTCAAATTTAAAGTTAAGTCGATCAAATGGTCCAAATTAAATGTTAAGTTTGACGGTTACACACACCGGCAACCATATATATATAATGTTCAACATCAATTTTTTGTTTCTGTTCCTAATCCAAAGAAACGGGTCCTCTAACTCTCATCAACATAAAGAATACCATTCCTCCATCTCCAAATTTGCCAAAGCGCAATCGCACGAATCTCCAAAAAAACCTCCCCAGTTCTACCATGGGTTCCCGTATGACCAACCAACCGTTGAAACTCCAGGAGAAAGGATAAACACAATGATTTCAGGTCCCACCATGCCCAAATTTTCCTCCATAGGACATTGGAAGCTGGACATGTAAAGAAGCAATGATCCATAGTTTCCACACTGTTATTGCATAGAATACATGACATAGACCATAACGGAATGCCCTTTTTTGACTGATTAAAACGAATAGGAAGAGCCCTTTTTCAAAAAAGCCATATGAAGATATTAATTTTAATTGGGATTAATGGGTTCCAAAACACGACCTCATTAAATTTGTATTTTTGACACTTGGTGTACTGAAAAGACGCCTTTTTGAACAAATCCCATGACCAAAAATCTGAACCAGATGTATTAAAAGACTTCAAAGATACAGATCTTCAAGAGAGTGAACATCATCCAACGCCTTGCCTCTAATTATATAATTCCAGTCCCATGTTCCTTGTCAGGTCCCATTAACATACTTCCATGTATCTTTAAAAGAGATTTTTTATCCTTTTCCTTTGCAAAGAGTCTAGGATATAAATCCTTTAATTTGGTACCATGTCCAACCACCAATTCTTTCCAAAATATAGTCTGAGAATCAATGGGGTAGCAGATAAGAATTGAATCAGCGTATATCTCCCCCCAATTGAGAGGCATTTTGACTTCCATGATGATAATTGTTTGTTGACTTTATCAACCACCACCGACCATGATTCTTTCTTTTGCATGTTACCTCCCACGGGAAGCCCCAAATAAGTGAAAGGGAAAGATGCTACCCGACACCTTATCATATCATATCAGCCATTTCTTTTAAAGATGTTAATGCGCAGCCCTAAAATATCATAAGAACAATTGAGTATTTTAGTTAAAGATAATATATTCTATCGAGAACATTTGCCAAAAACCAGAGCATCGTCTACAAATTGTAAAAGGGAAAGATCGCGATTGGAGCTTGCAAGTCGAATTCCCCACATGCATTAAGAATCATGAGCATTAAGACTTCTGCAATTAATACTAAGAGAAACTGTCTCAAGCCCCTTTCCATGTGAAATTCTGTAGTTGGCGACCCATTAAGCAAGATATATGTAGTAGCAGATTTTAGACAGCTCTGAATCCACATAATCCTTTTTTTCCCCAAAACCCATTTGCTCCAAAGTGTGAAAAAGAAAGTTCCAATTTACTGAATCGAAGGCTTTCTCGAAATCGACTTTGAATAAAAACATTTTCAATCTTCTTCTGTTTTGCATGTTGAACTATCTCATTTGCTATTAGACAACCGTCTAACATTTGTCTACCCGGAATGTAAGCAATTTGGTTATCGCTTACTAATTTGCTCATAACTTTAACCAGTCGCTTAGCCAAGAGCTTGGCTATTATTTTGTATGTACTATTAGATATTAAACTAAACATGTGTATATTATGTATTATGTAAATAGATTAGAAAAAAGGTGTTACCACCACCGCGGCGGTTGCTGGCGTAACCGTCACCGTCCACCACTACATATATGTATTGAATGTAAAGGTTTTTATGTGCCAAAATTTACAGAAATAAATGGAACTTTGTTACGTGTGTTTCATTATGGCTTTTATTCCTTTTGATAGGGTCAGAGTTAGAAAGAGAGAAGAATTCAAGAGATAGGAAAACAAACTTCTGGATAAATTCCCAGAAGCATCACGCTGGCATTAATAGTCTATTTAACTCAAATTACAAAATAGTCCATCAATAAAAATAAAAGCCATAATGGTCCTTGCAACATGCAAACAAGGAATAAAAGCCATAATGAAACACACGTAACAATACTTCCCCCTTAACAACTTTTTGACCTCAAAAAGGAAGCGTGACGAAATCAGTGAAGTCTGGGAAACGTAGCTGCATTTCATCCGGGAATTCCCAAGTAGCCTCTTGAGCCGTCTGCCCTTTCCATTGCACCAAAATCTTCATAGCAGCTCGACTTCCCCGCTTGACCAACTTTTTTTCGATTACCCTCGAGGGCTGTAGACGGAAACGAGCATCCGTCGGAATAGGTATCACCTTGTCCGGCGGTCCACTAGCAAGTTTAAGCAGCGATACATGGAAGACCGGGTGAACCTGTGACTCATCCGGTAAGTCTAAACGGTATGCGACCTTACCGATCCTCTCGACTACCAAAAATGGTCCAAAATACTTGGGAGTTAGCTTGGTGTATTTGTGTACTCTTAAAGTATTCTGCATATATGGTTGCAATTTGAGGTAGACCCATGACCCGGCCTCAAACTCCCTTTCCGTACGGTGTTTGTCGGCTTGTTGCTTCATTCGGTTTTGAGCCTGTTGGAGAGACTGCTTCAACAACTTCACTGCTGCCTCCCTGTCCCTCATGAATTCATCAACCTCCTTTTCTATCGCATCCTTAGGAATGTAAGGGATGTGCAAAGGCGGGGGAAATCCATATAAGGCTTCAAAAGGTGACTTCCCAATCGACGAGTGGAAGGTAGTATTGTACCACCATTCTGCTAACGCCACCCACTTGACCCATGTATGAGGCCTCTCCATCACCATGCACCTCAAGTAACCCTCCAAGCACCGATTAACTACCTCTGTTTGGCCATCCGTTTGAGGATGGTAAGCCGTTGAGAGATTGACCGATACTCCTTGCAATGCTAGGAATTCCTTCCAAAACGAACTTAAAAATATTGGATCACGATCAGAGATTATAGACGATGGGCAACCATGTAACTTGTAGACGTTGTCGAGGAATGCTTGGGCGACCTCCTTAGCCGAATACGGATGACCAAGTACCATGAAGTGACCGTATTTGGTTAACCGATCCACTACCACAAAGATAGTATCTCGTCCTTTGACCTTTGGTAACCCGCCTATGAAATCCATCGATATGTGGGTAAAAATGGTGTCGGGTATGGGTAACGGTTGTAAGAACCCGGGTGACGCCACATTCTCATGCTTCGCCCTCATGCAAACGTCACAATTTCTCACAAATTGTCTCACACCCTTCGATATTCCTCTCCAATAAAACATTCCCTTAATTCGTTGAACTGTTGCATTAATCCCAGAATGGCCACCCAATGGAGATTCATGGCATAATCTAATAATTTCAGCCCTTAAATGTGCATCGTTACCTATGATCATGCGATTTTGCCTGGAAAGCCATTTTCCATTCCATTTAATTTTTTGTAGGTGAACTCCTTTTTTAATTTGCTCCTTCGTTGCTTGTAATTGAATATCACCTTCCTGACTTGAAATTATTTTATCAAGTAGCAGTGGCTCAATTTGAGAAATAGCCATGGTGAACAACGTTACTCCTTGCACCCGTGACAACGCATCAGCAGCTACATTTTCCCTCCCCTTTTTGTATTCGATTGTGTAGTCGTACCCTAGTAACTTCGCCAACCACTTGTGCTGTAACGGTGTGGTAACCTTCTGTGTCAGGAGATGTTTGAGGCTATTTTGGTCGGTACGAATAATGAATGGCCCGGTAATGAGATAGTAATGCCATTGTTTCACCGCCATTAGAATTGCAAGAAGTTCTTTTTCGTAAACTGACAATGCCTGCTGTTTTGGTGAGAGGGCCTTGCTTAAAAAAGAAACCGGGTGTCGCTCCTGCATCAAAACCGCGCCGAGACCATAGGCAGAAGCATCGGTCTCGACTACAAACTGTTTAGAAAAGTCGGGAAGTGCTAGGACGGGAGCCGACGACAGGGCCAACTTCAGTTCTTCAAATGCCCGTTGCGCCTCGTCTCCCCATTTAAAGGCGTCCCTTTTTAGAAGATTCGTCAATGGTTTGGCTATGATTCCGAATGATCGGATGAAACGCCGATAGTACCCGGCTAAACCCAAAAAACCCCGTAATTGTTTCAATGTTTTCGGCCGTGGCCACTCTTGAACCGCTTCTATCTTAGACGGATCCGTTCTCACCCCATTCCCGGATATAATGTGACCCAAATATTCGACTGCCCGGCCACCAAATACACATTTTGATTCCTTGGCAAACAAACGATGCTCTTTCATGATCGATAGTACCCTACGTAAATGTTGCTCGTGTTGTTCCATATCGCGGCTGTAAACAAGTATATCATCAAAAAAAACAAGTACTCCCTTACGTAATAGTGACCGAAACACATGGTTCATCAAAGCTTGAAACGTTGCGGGGGCATTTGTAAGGCCAAACGGCATCACTAAGAACTCGTAATGTCCCTCGTGAGTTCGAAAAGCTGTTTTATGGATGTCCTCGGGAGCCATTCGCACTTGATGGTACCCGGAACGCAAATCCAATTTAGAGAACCAAGTTGCTCCCCCCAATTCGTCTAATAATTCTTCAATCAACGGGATCGGAAACTTGTCCTTTATAGTTGAGTCATTAAGGCGACGGTAGTCCATGCACATACGCCATTGCCCGTCCTTCTTCTTCACTAGGACTACGGGGGCGGCGAAAGAGCTTTGGCTATTACGTATGATACCGGCCTCAAGTAGTTCCCGGGTGGTTTTTTCGATTATGTCTTTTTGGACGGCGGGGTACCGGTATGGCCGTTGACTAATGGGTGTGGTGCCCTCCTTTAAGATTATTTGGTGATCAAACGGCCTCTCAGGTGGTAGAGATTTTGGAAGTTGAAACACCTCTTGGAAATCACGTATTAGATCCGGCCATGGAAGTGTGACTTCCCCATGAACTTGGTCTTTAATCACGTTAGAATGGTGCATGGGTTTTGGTGATGGGGTGGTGAGTTGTAGACTATACAATTGAACAGATCCATCCTTGCTATGCTTCTGTAGTAAAGAATCTACCTTCTCCATGGAACACACAGACATTTTATTGGTTTGAATTCCTTTTAACTCACATGGTTTCCCATCAACTTGGAATCGCATAGTCATTTTTTGGAAGTTCCACAGAATGTCTTGCAAGGGTGAAAGCCATTGTATTCCCAAGATCATATCATAATTCTCTAATTGAATAAGTAAAACCTCCGTGGTGAACCAGTGACCTTGCATCGTCCACTGGAAATTGGAACACATTTGGTTGCATTGTAATTGTTTTCCACCGGCCACACTAACGTTAAGAGATGGAATATCCTTAACCGAGCATTGCAATTTCCGTGCTAACTTGACATCGATGAAGTTATGTGTAGACCCAGAGTCGATAAGGATATGAAGTTGACGATTACCCATCGCACCCCGGATTCGCATGGTGGAATATGATGGTAACCCGGTAAGTGCATGGATCGATATCTGAGGTAACTTCTCTTCATCATCTTCCTCATTCTCCTCGTTCACCTCGTCTTCATCCTCCACCTCGATGATAAACAATTGATTACGAGGGCATTTGTGACCCGGTACGAATTTTTCGGTGCACCAAAAACATTCTCCCTTCGCCCGTTTAAGTTCTAGCTCCTTACTCGTGAGCCGCCTAGAAACCTTAGCCCCTGTTTTTGTTGTAGTTGCACCTATGGGTCGGGTATTAGGGGTTGGTAAAAGGGGCAGCTTAGTTGCGTTAACAGGCGGTGTAACTCGACCCATTTCATTACTGTTTTTCGTGTGGATTATGTTGGATCAGAAGAGAATAAGAAAATAAACTAGGAGGAATGGAGCAAATTTTCTGATCAAATATCTACGGAAGCTACGTACATATTTATAAAGAAAAACAATGCAATACTAACTACCACTAACTCCTAACTTTCAGCTATAAACAAACGTGGCATGCTGCCACTTCTTGAATGCTAAAAACAAGCTAACAAAATAAGACTAATTCATCTATCCACTAACTTGAACATGCGACCAATTGTGAATATAATTAAAGTCACAATGCATGCAAATTAAAACAATATCGAACACTAATCTGACACTAGCAACGTGACTCCTTGACCCAATAAATATAATAAACGATTAACCCAACAGATTATTCCCCCTTTAACTGACTTCAGTTTGGTTTCCAAGGTGGTGTTATTTAAGTTTTGAATCTTGGCCAGCCCGTATGCTTCGTGTAAGGTACGAGGTTTAAACATTTTCACCGGTCCCCGAATTTCTGGTTTAAGACCCTTTAAATATAGACTCACAGCTTGGGTTTCACTCAAAGTTACCTTGTTTAGGAGAGCATCAAAAGCAGTGTTGTACTCATGGAGGTCATCCTCTTGTGCAAGAGAAGCGATTTCTTCCATTGGGTCTTCGAACATCGCATTGGAAAACCGACTGGAAATAGCCCGCACATAATCTTCCCATGGAAGCTCAGCAACCGTAGCCCCCCGGGTTTTCATGAAGGCACGGTGCCATTGAATAGCATCTCCTTCTAAGTGAATAACAGCGTATCGTAGCTTCATGTTATCCGGCGTCTCGTCAATGGCAAAAAAGTGCTCGCACCTGTAGATCCATGCTTCCACATCAACCCCCGAGAACCGGGGAAACTCCACCTTACCGATACGCATGGGACGGTTTGTTTTGGGATCGGTAATGTTACCGGTGTACGACCCGTCGCTGAAGGAACCGCCACCGACATGGCTTTCTGAACCGTATTGGTTTTGGGCATGCTTGAGTAGTTGTTCTTATTGCTTTATTGACTGTTCCTGTTGCTTCATCAACGCTGCGAGAGTTGCTTGAATGTCTGCGATGGCCTTGTCATGATCTTTGATAGATTTATCGATCTCTTGACTGCGTGTCGTCATGATTGAATCCGATAGGGATCAAACCTGGCTCTGATACCCTTGATAGGGTCAGAGTTAGAAAGAGAGAAGAATTCAAGAGATAGGAAAACAAACTTCTGGATAAATTCCCAGAAGCATCACGCTGGCATTAATAGTCTATTTAACTCAAATTACAAAATAGTCCATCAATAAAAATAAAAGCCATAATGGTCCTTGCAACATGCAAACAAGGAATAAAAGCCATAATGAAACACACGTAACAAACTTTTGGTGGATTATCTCTTGTGTTCTTTTCTTTGATTTCCAACATTTGGTATCAGAGTCCGGGCTCTCACCATTCAACCAAGAACTACCACCGCGGCCCAACACCGAAAAAGAAAACATACCAGATCGGAGAAGACGACCGAAGCAATTGGTAAAGAGAACAAAATCGGAGGCAGAGTAGAACCACCATCCGAAGCATAGCAATCAATTGCAAATCCGGCAAGGGACAACCACCAAGGTACAATCGCCGACAAGAAGGGGTCTCACAGTCAAGAGAATCCGCCAAAGAAGAAAACAACCATCAAGGGCTTACTCAGTTGTAGAGAAACGACGCAAAGAAAGAAAGGAGGCATGGCCTTTAAAAAAAACCCTAATTCCTTTTTGTTTATAATAAGGTGTTCTAAAAAAAATTATAATATTACTTAAAAAACCATTAAAGTTTTTTGTGAGTTAAAATATTTAAATTTTTTGTTTTGTTATAAGTTTTTATAAATAAAGTATTAAAGTATTTTTTTTTATTAGTGAGTTTTAATGAATTGATAAATTTATATTTTTAAATAAAATATTAAAATTAGAAAGTAGTTTTGTCCGATTGAAAAAAGAACTAGGAGACTGTTCAAAATAGTTGATTCGATTCATCTCGCAAACAAGAAAAAACAGTTTATTTTGTTTTGCCCAGTTGAAAAAAGAACCAGCTCAACAAAACAGGAGAAGTCACAAGATTGTCTGGTAAAAAAAGAACTAGGGGACTGTTATAGGCAGTTGGTTTGATTCGCTCAGCAAAACAGGAGAAGTCAGAAGTTTGCCCGGTGAAAAAAACCAGATGACTGTTATAGGTAGTTGGTTTGATTCACCCAGCAAAACAGGAGAAGTAAAAAGTTTGTCTCATAAAAAAAGAACCATGGAATTATTAGAGGCAGTTGGTTTGATTCGTTTCGCAAACAAGAAAAAGAAAAAGAAGCCGAAAATTAGAAGGGGGAAGAAACAATCGAAGAATCCCGAATCACCCGGAAAAAGTAAGGGAGGGATGGATTCTGGAGCATCAAAGAAAACTGGAGGGATGTCGATGACATTCCAATCTTCAATTCTGAATTCTACAAATTATACTCCTTGTGCTTCCACTTATGGGCTTTGAATTTGTCCTCTTGGGCCTTCATAGCTTGAGGCTACGAATTATAAGTTTTCTCTTCTTTTACATGTTAGTTATATCTTTTATGAATGTTTGTGCTGAGCCACATGAAATTTGACAATCGGTAGGTAATACGTTCTTAACAATTTCCTTCTCTTTAGTAATAATTCTCTTACCATTAGTTTTATTTTAGTTTTTTAGTAGTAAACAAATTAGTTTTCATTTGTCTGTCTTGTTAATATTTTATATTATTTTTTTATCGTCAAACAGATTCTCGCTATGGATATTTTTATTTTTTGAACGGAAATATTCAACTTTACATACATTGTGTACTCCAATCAAGTTGTGATGGAGAATAAAATTATAAGTTTTCTCTTCTTTTACATGTTAGTTATATCTTTTATGAATGTTAGTGCTGAGCCACATGAAATTTGACAATCAATAGGTAATACATTGTTAACAATTTCCTTCTCTTTAGTAATAATTCTCTTACCATTAGTTTTATTTTAGTTTTTTAGTAGTAAACAAATCAGTTTTCATTTGTCTGTCTTGTTAATATTTTATATTATTTTTTTATTATTAAACAGGTTCTCGCTATGGATATTATAAATCGTATACTTACCTATGATTTGACGCCCACATATTGTAGAGTCGATGCTTGTGTTGAATTGTGCGATGCTCAGAAACCTAAAAGAGATATAGCAACTATACAGTGTTATGTCACCGTTTGTTTTTGTTGTTACGAGTGATCATCAATAATATGACCAAGTATGTTGTTGCTCTTTATGTGAAATCACAATTAGATTTACATATAAATGGAGATCATATAGTCAACTTAATTATTGTACATTGTTTGATTAAGAGATAAAGAATATGTCATTTTCTCTTAGGGCCAATCTCGATTTCAGTTATTTTCTATACATCCTTTTCCCCAAATCACAAATAGAAAATTAACCAAAATAGGCCTAGATAAGTTCTTAAATTCATCATACGATAATCACAATACTTCTGACTCTCTTTCTATGTATGTGTACACACACACACATATATATATATAGAGAGAGAGAGAGAGGAGGGTTCACACTAGAACTGTTTTTCGTACTAGAACTACGATAACTAATCTTGGTCATTCAAGTGGTAAGTAGAATTCATGGATGAAGATCGCGGGGGGATTGAGTGTGGCAAAGTGCATGTAAGAAATTAATGGGTGGACAATCCAATTGAAAGAGGGGGAATTGGACGGCTAAGATTGGTTCTCGCAGTTCTTGTAAGAAA
>JAUEJL010066979.1:0-17260 GCA_032274825.1 Drosophyllum lusitanicum | reverse complement strand
AAAATACATATACGAAATTATACTTAATTATATAAAATTATAATTATATCATATTTAATTCGGGTTAATGGATTCATGGATTCATCCATGGATGGAAAATCGTTATCCATATCATATCCAATAAACATCCATATCCACTCCATATCCGATATTCATCTATTTAATTTCGTCCATATCCATCATAGATGGATCGAATCGGATGGATGATCATTGGATCGGGTGACAATTGTCATCCCCAAATATACCCCTTAAATAACCTCCCGTTTTTAACCATACACTATATTTTACATATCCACCAATTAACATACTCTTCAATAACTATACATTTTTTACCCACATATAAAATTAATGAAAATAGTTGTTTTGTTATTTTTCTTAAATTGGTTATAAAAATGAAAAAGAAGTTGATGGAACAAAAAAAAAAGAAATAAGGGCAGAAACAATTTGCCAAATACGATGTTCTTATATTCTATAAATTGGAATGCTATTGAGTAAACTATTTGCCGCTACAGTATTATACTATAAAAAGGCTTAAATTTTTAAAAGGAGACCATGATAGTAAATTAACGTTAAAACATGTAAAAATTTTATTACTAAAGAAACTTTAAAATTTTATTTTGTAACTTTTATTTTATTTTGCATTGCATTAAGATTTTACAGTTACATAGTAATACCAAGTTAAAATATAGGGCAAATTGCAAAAAAAACATAATGAACTTTGTCTTAGTTACCATTGTATACAACCAATTTTATTTTTCTAAAAATAATACAATTAACTTTTATAATGCTCATATTGTATGCAACTTGTTATATACTATGAAAATTATAAGAAAATTCATTCTATGCAATGGTAATAAAATATCAGACACAAAAAGAGTTATTTACATATAATATAAAAAAATATTAAAGTTGATAATATTTTTTTTTAATTTTAAAATTATTTGTATAAACAACAACTAAATCATAGTTTATTATATTTTCATAAAATTTAAACCCTAAAATATATGATGTATATATGATCAGACGCTTGTCAAGACACGGCCAAAAATGCATAGTGGAGGGTCCAATTGTGGGTAATAATGGAGACGAAAGCCGAAAGGTGAGGAAGCATTTGGCTAAAACCTAATCTCGCGCCGCTCACTTCCCCTCTTCGTCTTCCCTGTGCACCACCGTCTGGTTCCAGCCATGGCTGCTCATTGCTTCAACCCCTGCGACAATATCTTCATCTCACCCTCCAATACCAACGCTTTTGTTTCCTCCAAACCCAACTCTTTCTCCTCGTCATTGTTCTCGATTAACAAGTCCAAAATCACCCACCACTTATCCTCACATTCAACCCGCACGCCAACTGTTTGTTCGATTGCCTGCAACTCTACCAAGACCACCCAAACCGCTCAAGATCAAAAACCAAATGTGGGTAAGCGGACTGACATCAAAAAGATTATGATTCTTGGAGCTGGCCCTATTGTTATTGGCCAAGCTTGCGAATTTGATTATTCTGGCACACAAGCTTGTAAAGCTTTACGGGAGAATGGTTATGAGGTCGTTCTTATCAATTCAAACCCTGCAACAATCATGACTGATCCTGAGATGGCTGACAGGACTTACATTGAACCCATGACACCCGAGTTAGTCGAGCAGGTGATTGCACAAGAGAGACCAGACGCTATTTTGCCCACTATGGGTGGCCAAACCGCGCTTAATCTTGCGGTGGCGTTGGCTGAAAGCGGTGTGCTTGATAAGTATAATGTAGAGTTAATTGGAGCCAAGCTTGAAGCTATCAAGAAAGCTGAAGACAGGGAGTTGTTCAAGGAAGCCATGAAGAACATCGGGCTCAAAACTCCACCATCTGGGATTGGTACCACCCTGCAAGAATGTTTGCAGATTGCTAATAAAATTGGTGAATTCCCTTTAATTATTAGACCAGCTTTTACTTTAGGTGGTTCTGGTGGTGGGATTGCTTATAATAAACAAGAGTTTGAACAAATTTGTAAGTCAGGGCTTGCAGCCAGTGTGACGTCACAGGTTTTAGTGGAGAAATCATTGTTAGGATGGAAAGAATATGAGCTTGAGGTTATGAGGGATTTGGCTGATAATGTAGTTATCATATGTTCTATTGAGAATATCGATCCAATGGGTGTTCATACCGGAGATTCAATCACAGTTGCTCCTGCACAAACTTTGACCGATAAGGAGTACCAACGTCTTCGTGATTACTCTATAGCGATTATAAGAGAAATTGGGGTCGAATGTGGTGGTTCTAATGTACAGTTTGCTGTGAATCCTGAGGATGGTGAGGTTATGGTTATTGAGATGAATCCTAGGGTTTCAAGGTCTTCTGCTTTGGCATCAAAAGCTACTGGTTTTCCTATTGCAAAGATGGCTGCTAAGTTATCTGTTGGTTATTCTTTGGATCAGATTCCTAATGATATCACTATGAAGACACCTGCGAGTTTCGAGCCTTCAATTGATTATGTTGTCACGAAGGTTAGAACCTTCACCATTGTATTAGTTTATCTCTTTGACTTGGCCATCTTTTTTGCTCATATTAAATGGGGCTGTTTGGATATGTGTCATTGAAGTGGTTATCTAATTATCTTAACTTTAAGTCACAAGAATCAGTTTTTATACTTTCATATGGTAAACTAAAATTACTGTTTCACCTCTTCTTTTAGCCCAATTTGAGAGTTTTTTACTCCCATTTTACAAAATGTCTACCATTTATCAACAAAATGTCCATTTTGGTCATTTTATTTATTAATTCCTTAAAGATCCTGTATTTGTCAAATACTCAAACCTCCGACTATCTGATTATTTCAACATCATCAGCACATCAAAATGTTTTATTATTTCTGATTATTTTATTAGGATTATTTAGTTTTACATAATCACAGTTAAAACTAGATATAAGAAAACTAATTTCGTAGATTAGAGTAACATTTTATCTACCCTGAATGGTAATCTTGACCGTAATCTATGTATTGCAGATACCCAGGTTTGCATTTGAGAAATTCCCAGGATCTCAACCGGTTTTGACAACACAAATGAAATCTGTAGGTGAATCCATGGCAGTAGGACGCACTTTTCAAGAATCTTTTCAAAAAGCGGTTAGATCACTTGAATGTGGTTACTCTGGGTGGGGTTGTGCACCGATTAAGGAGCTTGAGTGGGATTGGGACAAGATAAAATACAGTCTACGGGTCCCTAATCCTGACCGTATCCATGCTGTATATGCTGCAATGAAAAGAGGCATGAAAGTGGATGCCATCCATGAACTAAGTCTCATTGACAAATGGTTCCTCACCCAACTTAAGGAATTGGTAGACGTTGAGCAATATATCATGGCAAAAAGTTTATCTCAGCTTACTAAAGATGAATTCTATGAGGTAAAGAAAAGAGGTTTCAGTGACAAACAGATAGCATTTGCTACAAAATCAACAGAGAAAGAAGTTCGTGTGAAACGGTTGGATTTGGGAGTTGTTCCTGCTTACAAACGTGTTGATACATGTGCTGCAGAATTTGAAGCAAACACTCCTTATATGTATTCGTCTTATGATTATGAATGTGAATCAGCTCCAACAAAAACAAAAAAAGTTTTGATTTTGGGTGGTGGACCAAATAGAATAGGTCAAGGGATCGAGTTTGACTATTGCTGCTGTCATGCTTCATTTGCCCTTCAGGTTTGTCTGTTACTTTTTTCCTTTATTGTCAGTTAACAGAATATAATCTTAACGGAATTTTCTTTAACAAAGCGCCCCAATTGGCTAGTATTATTCTATTTTTGACTGTTAATTGATATTTAAGGTGTTTGGATGTGCTTTTGATAGTGATTATGTGATATTGATTAGTCAAAATCAGATAATTCAAGTGTAATAGAACGAGCGATAAAATATAGTGTTTGGATGTGCTTCAGCTATCTGAAGTTGTGACAGCCAGAAATTTAAAGGTTTGAGTGTGGCAATTTCTGATTTTTTGAGAGATTATAAATAAAAATGATCAAGAAGACTCTTTTTTTCTATGTAGTTTCTGAAATGGAACTAGAGGTCTCTTAAATTAGGCAAAAAGATGGGGGTAAATAAGTAATTCTATATTGCCTTAGACAAACATTTTTGTTGCAAAGCTGATTTTTATACCCCTAAAGAATTGAATAATTAGTAGAATCTTTTTATCCAAACAAAAACTGATTATTGCAACTTTTAATCGCAATAAAAAGATGCTTAGTCCCAACTTTACAAAACCAACCATCTCTTTACATTCAGAAGTTTTCTTGGAAAAACACTAAATAACTAATATTATCCTCTTTTCAACTAATCTTGTTTCTTTTCATCTTTGTAGGAGGCTGGCTATGAAACTATTATGATGAATTCGAATCCTGAGACTGTGTCCACTGACTATGATACAAGTGACCGTCTCTACTTTGAACCGCTCACTGTTGAAGACGTGCTTAACGTCATTGACATCGAACAGCCTGATGGTATCATTGTGCAGTTCGGGGGTCAAACCCCTCTTAAACTGGCTCTACCCATTCAGCACTACCTGGATGAAACCAAACGACCATCAGCTAGTGGTGGTCAGGTCCAGATATGGGGCACATCACCCGATTCCATTGATGCTGCTGAGGATCGAGAGCGATTCAATGCTATCTTGAAAGAATTACAAATTGAACAACCAAAAGGTGGCATTGCTAAAAGTGAAGCTGATGCTCTTCGAATTGCATCAGAAATCGGGTACCCGGTTGTTGTAAGACCCTCTTATGTTTTAGGTGGTCGAGCCATGGAAATTGTTTATAGTGATGAGAAGCTAATAACTTACTTAGAAACAGCTGTTGAGGTTGATCCGGAACGCCCGGTTTTAGTTGACCGGTATTTATCAGATGCGATTGAAATCGATATTGATTCACTTGCAGATTTGCATGGTAATGTGGTGATTGGTGGAATCATGGAGCATATTGAACAGGCGGGTGTCCATTCGGGTGATTCGGCTTGCATGATTCCTACAAAAACTGTTTCACCATCGAGCCTAGAAACCATCAGATCATGGACCACCAAATTGGCTAAACGATTAAATGTGTGTGGGCTTATGAACTGTCAGTATGCAATTACAACTTCAGGGGATGTTTTCTTGCTTGAAGCTAACCCTCGGGCTTCCCGTACAGTCCCATTTGTCTCTAAAGCAATCGGGCGCCCGTTGGCAAAATTTGCTTCACTTGTAATGTCAGGTCTGTCTCTTCAAGAATTAGGTTTTACAAAAGAAATCATCCCAAGACATGTATCAGTCAAAGAAGCTGTTCTTCCTTTTGAGAAATTTCAAGGATGTGATGTGTTTCTCGGGCCCGAGATGCGTAGCACTGGTGAAGTAATGGGGATCGACACTGAATTCTCTATCGCGTTTGCCAAATCTCAAATAGCTGCAGGCCAGAAACTGCCTGTTTCGGGCACGGTTTTTCTAAGTTTAAATGATATGACAAAACCCCATTTGGGGAAAATTGCTCGGGCCTTTTTAGGGCTCGGGTTTACAATTGTTGCTACCTCTGGGACTGCTCACATTCTTGAATTAGATGGTGTTCCGGTTGAGAGGGTATTGAAGCTGCATGAAGGACGCCCGCATGCAGCTGATATGATTGCAAATGGGCAGATTAATTTGATGGTGATTACTAGTTCGAATGATGATCTTGACCAGATTGATGGGCGTCAACTGAGGAGAATGGCTCTTGCTTACAAGATTCCTATTATAACAACAGTTTCGGGTGCTTTGGCTACTAGTGAGGCCATAAGAAGCTTGAAAACTTCCAAGTTCAAAATGGTTGCTATTCAGGATTACTTCTTAGCAGATGGACAGAAGATTGGTAAAATAACTTTTCCTGTTCTATGGTGTGAATTAGGATTAAATAAGAACTAAATATTTGGTAACATCTGTTCCCCCACTCATTTCAAATGCACAAGTAGAATTTGGACTTGTGCATCTGAAATGAGTGGTCAGGATTCCGTCTTACAGTTCTTACCAAATATTTAGTTCTTACTGGTACTCTCTCCTTCAGGATTATGTATCTACTTAGATATAAGATCACTGATTCGAGCTTATTTTTGGTTTTATGTTTTTCAGGTAAGACTGCTGCTGCAATCTCAACGGAGTTGTAGGTTTGTTCTGCGGTGATTTTTATTATTTTAGAACCACTGTGAAGAATTGCATTTCTGTTCTACTTGTTATGATGAACGCAAAACACTTGTTCTTCACCTTTGTGTGGCTTGCTTTTATATCAAAGGTGATAAGGTGGTGTTATTTATATCGATCTTGCTTTTCTTTTCTTTTTTTTAGCTTGTAGAAATTGATTAATAGCTGATCAATAGCTGAAGCTAAAATCTTCTGCTCAAAAAGAAAAAGTAAAAAAAAAATCCACCCATGTACAAATAAGAAAAAAAGAAAGAAACAGAAGATCGTGTTGAAATCGCCATCGTTAATGTATATGATGAATCAAAGTTCTTTCTGATGGTAGTTGATTAGCTATGTATTTTTGCAGGTAAAATGAACAACATATCCACAGCCTATTTGAAGACTTGACTTCTGGTTTTGGAAATTTTGATGAGTTCAATCCTCTGCTTTCAGATGATTTGAGGAATATTATTCTGTTTTCCATATCTGTACTTGTTTGTTCTTTGGATACAATAAACCTTGGGTACTTAAAATTAATGCTTGTGGTAGTGGTGTTGGAAAACCATGGAACTGTTGGGTGGAATTGTGAGCTATGCAATTTCGCAATGCAGGTTCCATGGTGTTTGTCTGTAGGAGTCGAAATTATTATAACTGGCATAAATGAGGTCTAAGTGATCAATAATCGCTTATCGCTAGCTGATTTTACTGATTTCGCCAGTTTCATTCAAGTGTTGAGGTTGGCTGCCGATCTCTCACGTTTAATTTATTGGCAGAAGATATGCAATCCTACCTAGCAATTCAGTCTTAATTTACGCCTCTCCTATTTGTTTTTTTCCCTTTCCTTCACCTTGAATAAAATTAGGTTTTCACCATAAACAAAATCAACCAAAATCAGCAATCCAATAGCACTAATCAACAAAAGTTCATGGCCTGCTAACAACGAACGCCTAAACAAGCAGAAGTGAGATGTCGAGGACTCCCTAAGCACAAATCAACATACGCGGTTAAGTTGGCGAGGACTGCGAACTCTAATCAGATTCATGGAGATGGATTATAGAAATTGACCAAAAGCAAGGACTTCTATCCTTGGCGGACGAATTAGTTTAAAAAAATCGATGTCGATCATTGGGGTTCTCCCTTTGATTTAGTACCTCCGCTAGTCGCTCATGAAGAATGCAAACAGACCCTTCGAAGTAGCTCTGATTATCAGCGATGTTACTTTGATACACGTTTCACTTCCACCAATTTCCTGGAAGTGGTTCTCCCTTAGAAACGAGCAGTTCTATTTTCTTGCGCAATTATTTAACCAAGAGAACGCTCTATTCTCTTACGTCTATCTACCCATCCAGACATAAGTGGTCGGAAGTACTTGTCTAAGAGAAACAAACACCACCCGCTGTCACCTATTTTAGGTTTGCTTTTGAACAAAATGCATAAACAGTAGTAAGTATTATAAAAATAAAAAAAATCAGAAAATGCCCCTTTGGTCTCTTGCAGGTATACTTTCAATTTAGGCAACTCCAAGACCAAAATTTGCTACAACTTCAACTTTTACCAGAAACACAAAACATCTTGGGTTAACCTGATATCCTTAAAATTGTTAGGATACCTGAAATGACGAATGATACAAATAACATTCACTCAACACGCATGGCACGAGTGATGCCCTCATGTAGCATCAAAATCGCAGACACCATAAAATATATATGTATTAACAACAAACCAAGAATTAAGCCTATATATACCATGTATAGAAGAAAGAAAACCACATGCATGAATCTCAATTAACCCGCGAGCTATTAAGCCTTCCCCACCATTTCTTTTTACCCTTTTCACCGTCACCATCTTCATGTCCAAGCTTGTTCAAAATGACCTTTGTCTCCCTCAACCTTGCAGTATAATCTTTCTTCCACCCTTCAAACATCTGTTTCAACCTTCTAAGCTCATGATCCGGGTTCAAATTCGCCTCAACCTGACCAGATTTCACCTCCACCAAGAATTTTGCATCATCTCCAAAAACTTGACTCCTTTGCTCAAACTCTTCAGCCAATCGGCTAATCACACTCAAACCCGCACTCATAGGTCTCACACCATTGCTTTCATGACTAGTACCATTTCTTCTACCATTTGTTGCATCCCAACTGCTGTCTTCGTTTGTCATATTGATTGACGCATCTGAATTCCTTTCAGAGTCGTCAAGAGAAAGGCTCTTTTTGGCTATGGAAAGGCTTGATTGTAGTGAACGCATTTGTTTTTGCCAAACTTCTTCCATTGACTTCATTTTAAGCTCGTATTCTGCCCAACGGTTTTCATATTGTTGAAGACGCTGGTGGAGAATATCGTTTTCTTCTTCTTTTTCTCTTAAACCAGCCTCTGCTTTAAGGATTCTTCTTTGTAGCTCAGCCAGGTATGATGACTTCACTAGCACTTCGTCTGACTCGTTACCCTGTTTGTTATATGTTTCATTATCTCTTTAAATAAAATAAAATACAAATCCACATGAAGTGAAGCATATGTAACTAGAATCTATGAAGATACAATGTAATAGGGAAAATAGGAACAATTTCACAAGCAGGCCTTACATTAGAGGGAATTATCATCCAAACATCAAATACAACAACAAATGTACCCAATCCCGCAAGGGAGACTCCAAACATCAGATACTAGTCAGATAATCAGTTCCATAACACAAATCCAAACACCCTCTAAGGTAAACAAGTTCAAGAGAATGATGCAAAATTTCTATAGAAAAGCAAATAATAATGTTGGTAGAAATAAAGTCTGCTATTACCTTTCCAGAACCAAATTGAAGTAGGGCAATGTCCCCAGAGCATCTTCTAACCAGCCAACCACGAATACCTAAAAAGAGATTTTAATAAAGACGATCAAAAATAAGTTCCACCCACACTCGCTTCTCCCTGTAATTACAGCAAACCATAAATCATATTCCGCAGATACAAAAAACAATACCAGCTTGTAATATAACCGATGCCCCATGTACGTCTTCAAATCTTTTCTTGCCTATTTTCGCCTTAATATGCTTTTGTATATGCACAGCCGCTCTGTGTCTCTGGAGCAATATTGCAAACTCCTTTCTACATTTTTCACCACGAACAACTGCAGTACACAATGCAAAATCTCCATAACGAATACCTTAACCATAAGTTAAAATTATGCAATTAGAACAGAATGTTTTAAAAAAACATACATGACTGAAGAGTGAAAATTCCTCGTTTAAGCTCCTTCATATGTTGACGAGCTTTATGACCTCTAAAGCAGCTTTGAACGCGCAATATACCATTAAGAGTACGGTTTCTTGTATCCTCAAGCTTACCAATCTGAACACAAGTTTAAAAAAATTATTTCGTTCCGTATTCATATATTTTGGAAACGCATAGTTCAATAACTAAATGGAGCTACTTTTTTAGCTAACCTGCCCAGTTCGGAAGAACAGTTTTGTGTAGCCAATTTGATACATTTCAGGTAGAATATCGAATTGGTGAAGAATGGCAACAGATACACTTAATGGATCTTGTAACGCGACATGCTCTAGTAGAAGAAAACCATACCTAATGCAAGAAAGACGTTGATATGAATAAAATATTACTAACATTACACAATTTGCAAAAGTAAAAAGAATTATAATAAAGGAGATAGTGTACCTTCTTGCAAATTTCTGATGGGACATTCTTGTCGGAAATCCAGATCTTGATATTCGAACAACTTCCAAAACACCACAACATCTCAACTGCTGCAACACAAGTCCTTGATGGTAAATTCCAGGAGATTGTGAATTATTGGGTTTGATGCAACGTATGAAATGCGGTGTTGTGCTTTCCAATCGTTGCATTAATTGGAACAGTTGACCCTGAGCAAGATTAATTAAACATATTAACACGAGTAGTTAACATCTTAAACTACAAATTTTAATCTTTAAGTGAACATACCTTAAACTTTGTCACAACACTAAGCTTCTGGGAATCTGCTCCACCTGATTTATGCAACGGTCCAAGAACAGGCTTTTCTGATAAAGAAAGCATGTTTGAGGCAAACGCTTGTGGAAGTTCACATGTGCAAGAAGATAAAAGTTGAATGGAATCCAAATGCAAAAGATCACGGTTTTTCTCCAAAAACCCACTTGTATCATACATAACCTGGGAGAAGTAAAAAAAAGTATTATTTTTGACAATAAATAACTAAAAACAGTATTGAAGACAAAAACAATGTGTGTATATGTGCTTACTTCTCCCGCATAATGGTGAACTGTAAACGCTTTGCCACGTTCTCCTCTAAAACACAGATTAGATTTCAAATGCTGTTTTAGTTTTGTTGCGAATGTCATATCTGTGCCATTAGGGAATGTGGATTCTTCATCTAATAGAGTCAGTAGACCCAATGGTTTCTGTAAGAAACATGAGCATATCAAGACACAATCAGTACAATTATATTTTCAAGTTTCTATGCAAAAAGATGATGCGGTTTTAGAAACAAGAAAAAACATTAAAGATAGGTTAACAAAATGATTTGAAACCTTTTCAAAAAGATTGAGACAATCTTGATTGTCTTCAAACTCCACTTTTGCCCAGTCAATGCCATCTTGGATATATTCCTAAAACACAAACAACATATTTTATTTTAAAATATAACTTGTTTAATTCAGACACCAAAACGAAAAGATACCTCAACATATAAATCATAATAACTTTGCAAGTAGACAGAAAAGATGAATAGGAACAGCAGATGCATGACTACCTCCTGCTCTAACTTGAATAAATGTCGGTTGAAATGTTGCTGCAATCGCTCATTTGCATAATTAATGCAAAACTGCTCAAAACTATTTACATCAAATGATTCGAATCCATAGATATCAAGAATGCTTATAGATCTTCCAGTGCGCCGTTTGCCTACAGCAAGTGATTTGTTGATTTGTTCCACCAACCAATCAAACAAACAAGAATATATCGATTTTGCCAACGCATCTCTCGTATCAATCGCCTGAAAAAATTAGGGTTTACAATGATCACCATAAAATTAACCCCATAAAAAAATTTACATGCCAACTAATTATTTATTTACCTGGGCTAGTGTCAGCTTTTGAACAATGTTATCATTACCGACTTTCATTTTACGGGTTGACAAAGCAAGCTTTAGATGATCAACCTCACAACCGATTAATTTGGCGACATTCAGCAGAGCTGTTATCGACAAAAAATTATAAAATCTAAAAAATGTTTAGTAATATGTACAAAATATTTAACCAAAAAAAGGATTACCTTCTTCTACTACAGGTTCCACATGGTTTTCATTATCAACAATTGAAAAGGTCACATTTCCTAGCCACAACACTGCTGCAAGCATTGCAAAAGCATTTTCTTGATTCTCTTTGCTAACATGAACAGCATCCAGGGCTTCCTGAAAAAGAAATAATAAAATTAAACTTTGAAGTTGATATTAAAAGATTCTTCCTATGCTAACATGAGCAGTATATAAAAACAAGAGAGAGACGGTACCACTACAATGCGAAATTCTTCAGCGTCATCAACCCCGTTAATTGAATAGCAAGTGCTTTGCTGCAAATATTTGTACTCGTGCACACTCTTCAAGTTTAATTTCTCTGTAGCAGAGCAAATATAAAGATATAAATGGTAATAAATACTCAGTGTTATTTAAGGATTTATGCATCTAACAGTATCTATCACACGATAAGGCAAAAGGTGTAAAATTCAGACATTTGTACCTCTAAGAGCAGGTGGCGCTCCTGCACAAAGCTGATAAAATGAATGATATGACCTTTCTCCCTCCGTGCATTGAACAACTCTTGACTTTTCAAGCAGAACTGAAATTTTTTAAAAAGTAAGATGCCAATTCGCACAGAGCAGTCAGACTTTAATGCGAAATCACATAGACATTTGACGTCTTACATGTTTGGATCTTGGCTCCTGATATTTTTCCAGTTTCACTGAAGTGAATTTCAATCAGTTTTCCCTGCAACATTCATTTGTCTTATTATTAGTAAAACGAAGGAACTGTAGCAAACTACAACTTCATGTTCCAACATACTTATTAGAGAAAGCATGATCGGCAGATCAGGCGAGATGGGTAACAAGTCAAAACAGGTTCAGATTAAAGCAAGTAATTTCAAAAGTTGGGTTACCAGCAAACACTTGATTTTCTTTTCTTGAGTTCTCTAAATACTTAATGTCTTGAATATGATTAAAAAACTATATCATTACAGTGATAATATAACTTCTAAAATAAAACGATTAAGAAGGTTTATACATTTTAAATACTTAGGTGACTTTAAACCTGTTCGATCCATTTTCATTTGAAATGCCATATCTAATTATTTCATTCTTCCCTTACATCCGAATGGAAAATAAAACTTATAGTGCACACCAAGAAAAGGTAACTTACAAAACGACTTGAGTTGTTGTTTCTTGATGTTTTTGCATTACCAAAGGCCTCCAAAATTGGATTAGTTTTCAGTATCTCATATTCTATTCCACTACCACCTCCAAGTGCAGCCAAATATTGCATTGCTATCTTTGCGGTTTCTGTTTTCCCAGCTCCACTTTCACCACTAGATACCAAAATGTGGCATGAGAGCAGTATACATACAACAATATGTAAGTGCAATATACATACATATATATGTGTGTGGGTAGGATGGACATGTCCAATCAAGAGAGTTCAACTAACCTTATCACAATAGATTGGTTTACTTCATCTGCAAGAAGGGGGAAAAAGAACAGGATTAACATAATCAGAGGACCAAAAGTGACAAAAGAAACCATATAAGTAAGAAGGAAAACATAATGGAACCTCTAATCATTTCCCTGATAGCTGTATCAGCAATGGCATATACATGAGGACTGTCTGTGGATTTACTCTTATAGGCTTCAATATAATCACTCCCATATAATGGGATCTTCTTAAAGGGGTTGATGGCAACTAAAACCGGCCCTGCCTTGGACTATAACGCAGAAATATACGACATCAACAAAATAACACAAACTTCAATAGTTTGTTAAACTACTAAAATACTAGTATATACTTACGTATATCATGTCTCTATCATATCTATATTGAAGATTGTATAAGACTGATGGTTCGTTTAAGTAACTCAGTTGCATAAGATCATCTACACCATCAAGGATTTCTGGATTTGCAGGTAATAGGCTATCGGAATTCACCTTTAATACCTAAAATAAGGAGTCAGACTAAAAATGATGAGTACTGGAAATACCATTTACAAACAAGTAACAAAAATGTAAAAGAGTTATCTTACTTTTCCTTCAGAAAATGAGATGAGTGACTCAGATCCTGAGAGAGATAGAATCTTTGCAAGCTCCCAGTTTCCATCAGAGGATTGGTACCATGACTGAAGCTTCTGAACCATATGTGTATACCATTGGCAAGAAGCATTAGATGCATGACATATGTATGAAGCTTAAGCACAAAAGATTTTTAAGAAAAAGATATATACCGAAACAACTCATCCCACATAGATGAAAGGATGAATACAAATCTAGGTGGGGGAGTTTATAAAACCCATCCCACTTTGATAGATGAATGGAAGTTTAAACACCTTTTATGTTCAAATACGGGCTACCAATACCTTCCACCATGGTTTTAAGTTAATTTTGAAGTTATTGGGCTTGTGACCTTGGACTATCGGGCATTACATATACACAATAGGGTGAACTAGAATTTCTTAAGCAAAAACTAGGTGTAAAAAAGAAAAAGACTTACGATAACCAACATTGAAATATTTTCCGAATGTAAGTGTAAGGTTGATAGGTGACATTTTCCTAACAAAGAGAAACTAAGGAAATGTAATCCCCTATTTAGCCCTTTTTTTTGACATTAGGTTACAGGAAATGTATTTATCATTTAATGACCAAGTCTTGCTAACTTACATTTTGATTGCCACAAAAGTTTTTGAGTCATGAAAATATTACCCAAAAAAACACATTTCACCTCAAGCACTATCAAATTGACTTAAACCAAATCCACTGTATGCATTAAGCTTGTTGAATGTCAATCAACCAAATGGACCATTTGTGTAGGTTTTAAACCATTCCTTGTTTCTTTTGATGCTCAACTTCATCAAGGAGGCAATTTTCACAAGATGGTCATACATAAAAAAATAGAAAACCATTATATAAATTAAGGGTTCATTAACATCATTTTAATTTTAATGTCAGACTCTTAAAACAAGCATTTTCAAAAAACTTGCAGACAAGCTTCTTCTTCTTCTTCCACTTCCGTGGACATCATATATATGTAGGTATATGTTGATTAATTAAATGTACAAGAGTTTTGAAATATATACATCATGAAACCGAATTTTGATCCGTCTGAATTCCCATGTGAATTCAGACAACAAATAAGATAACTGTAACTAGAAGGCCAAATTTACCTTCTTAGCAACAAATGAAGCCGTATCACCCCATTTCGTGTTACTCCATGAACCCAAAACAGATCCTTGAGGAGAAACTGATGGATTAACATCTTCATCGTCGACTGGCGGCCTATCACTCGTAGAAAAACTTGAGCTTTGACCATATGGTGAATCATCATCATCAACAACCCGATCCACTTTACCACTGCCATTCTCAGGTATACTAACAGAAATCATACTGCTAGTAGATTTATCAGCTGAACCCATAAACCTATAATCCACTGGCAATGATTTAATCGACTTGAATCGAGAAGCTTCACCAGTCGCCATTAGACAGAAAGTGGGGATTTCAAATTGTGCAACCAGAATTGAAGTATTGAACCAAATTAGTTCTCAAATAACAAAAAAGATCATGAAAAGGTGATAACCTATCTGCCCAAAAAAGTAACAATCATGAACATAAGGTCCTACGGACTAATGGAGGGGACCCTAAACACTTCTTCCTTCTTGATCAATCTCCCGACAATTTCAGCATCAAATCAAAATCAAACGTCAAAAAGTAACCTAAATAATACTCCACTTCAAAAGAAAAACAACCCCTCTTGCCAAACCTGTCACGATCTGTTACAAAAATCACTCGAATCCGCCATTTAAACACTCGATGTTGACCTGATTTGCATAAAAAATCACAGATCTTCGAGTACCCAATTGAATGTAACTCGGGAAATTAGCTCATTTCAACTTTACCCAAATCTTTCTTGGAAACCAACAGATCCGTTGTCTTCTTTTCTACAGCACGGATCTTGGATTGAACACAAACACTCAAGAAACCAAGAACCCAATTTCCGAAAAGATGAATGAGCAAAAATGGAGAGCTTAAACCCTAGTAAGAGAAAGATGGTGGATGACCTGGTCCAAAGCACATGGAGAGAGACGATCGTTGCCGCTTTGCTTTTCTACTTTTTTTCTTCTTCTTGACTTCTTTCTCTCTCTCCAACACACATTCTTGGTCCAAAAAAGCGTTATAGATACACGTATATATATTTAAAACCATGTCATTTAACCAGATCAATAATGACCAACTGCACAAACTTATGCAACTTCTTAATAAATAACGTACAACCTAGTTTTGCGTGGTTTTTCTGCGTTTAGTAATTTGGGGTCTGGAGAGAAGTTTTAAGTATATTGCATCTTCTAGAGCCAAATTGGCTAGATGTCAACAAACGTACAAGTATTGATGCATAAATTACATGTTTTGAGTGAAGACTGGCGTGTGAAGAGAAATTTGTGAAGTGGAAGAAAGGGTTTAACCACAAATGTGTGTGGGGCCTCTACAACCTCCATACGTTTTCCCCATTTTTGCGCACCAACCAAATTTGAAATTTTAATATTTCTGGTTTGGGGGCGGTGGGAAGTCTTTTTTCTATTTTCTTGTTTTTGTTTTTATTTTTTATTTTTTACTTTTGTGAATTTTGTTTTTTTATTTAAAAGCGTGGCATGTGGATGCATTGAAGAGATGTAATTGGTGGAGTACAATGTTTGTAACGGCCGTCGTTACGATTTTATTATCATAAATTTTGTAATTTAATACAATGTATTTAATACTCATCATCTATAAAGGTTTTAGATGGAGTGATTATTTTTATTGCTATACTTTTATACTGTGGTTAAACATTACCAGTTAGATCTTTTATTAGCATAAGAGTAGGATTACAAAGAGATTTGTTCTTCGTCTAAAATAAAAGACACACTTTTATATTTGTGGTCAATCATAACTTTTATGTTTGTTTGTGAGAAAACATGTTTGGTTATTTTTTTGTGCAACATGCATGAGAGGATATCGATCCGATCTTATTGTGACATTCGATAACTAGTTGTTTGCAAGTTAAGTTGGTTTGTTTCGATTTGACTTGTTATACAGGATAATTGATGAGTCTTTATTGTCAATTTTTGTTAAAGAAATCCCTGTTATAGTTTGTGTTGAAGACTACTCAATAATAACTCGTTTAATGCGTTATTATAAGTGACATGTTTTTTATCAAGATGTGATTTTTTATAGGAGAAATTGATTCTTTTTAGGCTTATAAAAAAGAAAAAGATATAACATCTTTAAAATTATCTTACAAGTTAACGAAATATTCATTTTTCATAGATGAATCAATTTCTTGAATAAAATAATCACTTCCTCTTTTTTTATTACCAATATAGATAACAAGGTTTTTAGTATAACATACCATTATAAATCTTACTCTTTTCTTACTGCTCATTATGAGTAATTTTATTATTTTTTATAATGTTATAATATTTTATTATTGTTGTTGTTATAATGTTATATTATTTGTAGATGTTAATATAGGCATTATATTAGATTCTAAATAAAATTTTCTTAGAAATATTATATGTTTTTGAATAATTTAAACAAAATTATGAGTTTTCTATTTAATTATATTTATTTGTAGTATTTTAATTTTGTTGTTTATATTTTATTTATTTATTTATATAAAGGACATGCTAATGCGTTAATTTCTTAATTATTTTCCTATAGTCTTTAAAGTAAGCACACTTTTTAGACATGAATAAAATTGATTGCATATGATATAATCCCAAAATCAAAACCTTCCAACAACATATGCAATGTAAATAACAATGCGTCCTATGATCGAATAACATATCCATTGTGACTACTTAGGCCTCTAAGAAACTATA
>JAUEJL010066968.1:0-17264 GCA_032274825.1 Drosophyllum lusitanicum | reverse complement strand
ATATATATTATTTAATTAAATTAAATAATTGACGTATCACGATCGCACACGTTTAGGCCCGTTTTGAGGATGTTACATACCGAGTACCGAAAAGTCTAACTCAGTACCGGTTCCGGTACGGTACTCAAGCTCATCCCCATTGGCGGATCCAGGGGAAGGACCCCAATGAATTCGAAAAAAACTAGTATATACAATATGTGAATCGAAAAGAAAGAAAGGCTAGTCCAACCCAACCTTGTTAGCTTGTTACTTTCTTGTTCTAAAATAGTTAAGTTATGAAATTTGTTTATACAATATGTGAAATTGTGTGCTTGTAGTTATCGATGTCTGATTTTAACCATATTGCATAATGTTTCCTTGATTGCTTAAAATTATGTAGTTATGAATTATGAACTTTAATTTGGTTGAATTGGTGAACTATGAAGTTACATTATTAAACTAGTGAATCTTAATTTGGTTGAATTGAATATTAGGATAAAAGTCATTGTTTGGACCTAGAGAATATACAGCTTTGTGTATGTTTCATATTAGAGTTAGAGGTTGATGAATACCTCTAATCTGTCAAATTTCAATGTGGGTATGTAAGATAAGTTATCAAAAGGGATGGTGGGGAATAGTTAAGTTTTAGTTGAAAGTAGTTAGGGCAAATGCTTGTAGTTTAAGGGTACGTTGAATAGTATATCAACCATTAAAGAGGGTATCTACTCTTAGAATTTTTCATGTCGTTTTTCATTTGGTTTGGCTCTTATTTTGAAATAGAGGATTCATTGTAAGTTGTTGAATACCTATATAGATTAAGAAAACATTATATAGCATGAGAATGGAGAAAAATTTCACTGGATAATAAAAATCCGATAACAAAGTTACTTTTTTTAATTTCTTATCCCAAATCTTATTGGTTGTTGCCCCATTAAACGAATTTTCTGGATCCGCCACTACCCACACCTAATAAGCAGTGTTAGTGTAGAGTTTGAAATGCCAATACACGATATACGAATGCACGGAGGTTTAAAAGTCGAAAGGACAGTCTGTATTGTGTAGTGTTTTAGAAAAAATCTGGGCAACAATCGTTTATTAGAAAAATGCTTTAATAAGATCTCATATTTGATACTCTTTTTTTATAAATAAATAAATAAATGGTTGCAAGTCACCATAGAAACGACCCAACTTTTACGGCTTTTGCAACACGTGTTCATTATTATTAGATAACGTCAACTGTAGTTAGTAAAGCACCTCCCCTATATAATAATATACTATTTAATTTTAATCTTTTTTTAAGCAACAAATAATTTAGATGTTTACCATTCTAAATTCAATATTCTAGAACTGCATTTTCTTTTTAAAAAAACATGTTTGCTAATCTCTTACTTAAAGATAATTATAGCTCGATATCACCTATACATAATAAGAGTACAATTACACTTCCTCTTTTGTAAAATTATAATTTTTGTCCTTTTATTATTTAATTAACTAAAGCTGTCATGTCGTAGTTTTTACCTCATCTTATTATAATACTTGATTTGATTCGTACTATTACTATTTTTGTTGTGTATAAATTGTGTCAAAACAACTTTTACCATACATAATAAAATTGATTATTTAAATTATTATACGTTTGAATTTGTGAAAAAGAATAAAAGATAGTGAATTAGTAGGGACATGAAGTCCTACTTGTTATATATGGTAAAAAGTTATGCATAAATTGTCATCTTATTTTTATAGAAAGATATTACAGTATATATGAACATTATATGTATTTTTTAAACTTTTTCTTTTATAATAATTTCATATTATGTTCTTGAGTGACCCTTTTAAAAGCATATAATGCTATATGTTGCTAGCAATACTGTTCGGTTAAGACTAAAAGAAAGGGATATTTATATAAATACGAAAAGTTTAAGTACAATATTATAATATTCATTTTGTTAAATCTTAACAACACGTATATGCGTACTGTCTTGGAATTCCATCAAAGTTATAGTTAAGATTATAGATTTAAGGGGAATGATGTGTTAACTGTATCTAATTTATGTGTAATTACACTCACATATCACTTAAACAAGAGGTATGTATTGAATGTTTTAATAATTTAAATGATATATGAATGTAACTACACCTAAGTAGTTAACTGTACAGATCATTTCCCCTAGTTTTAAACGATCAAAGTTAAAAACAATTAGCTAATTGTATCTTACTTGCCTTTGTTCTTCAACAAAGGTCTCTTTCTTGGAAGAAATTCCACCAGATGGTTTGTATTTGGACTTGGCTTGCTCAACCTGGGTAAGGTGATATTAAAAAAGTCCTCCACTTTTCAGAAAAAAATATGAGTTAATTTTATATTGATATGAACAAATAATATTCATTTGTCCTATCTTTTTTATTCTTTAATATTTCGTGTTATACGATCGGAGACGCTTGTAAAATATGTAAGATAGAAAAACAAATAAAAGATGTTAGATGATGACTTTTGAATAACAAGTATAATAAGGGCGGAGCTAAGATTTTAGTATAGTTGGGGTCGGTCTTACTTTATGACAACACTAATGATACACGTATATATAAACGGTTTAAAAAAGTTTCATTATATAGCTAGATAAATAAATAATAAAAGTTCATTTAAATACAAGAAACTTACGTGTTAAAATAACGCTTAAGCTTTGTCAAAATCAATCATCAAAGTTTTCTATTGATCGCTTTAGCATGATATTAACTAACACAATGACTTGAATGCTTTATCTTGATAAAAATTCAATGAAACTAAAAAATAAAGATAAAAAAGCATACTTTGCAAGTTTGCATGTTAATTTATAGTTGGACACGTCTTTTTTCTTTAAATAGAATTTATCCATTATATTGTCCGCAGAAAAAGTATTAACAATCTCTCTTTCAATGTAAAGAACCAAACTGTTTTAAAGATAATTATTATTCATACTATTATGAAGCCTTGTTTTCATAATTTTCATTGCTGAGAAAGCTCTTTCAAAAATCAGAATCACAACTTCGAGTCTTCTATTCGTCGTTTCTGTTTTGAACTATACCTGGGCTACTAATTAACTCTAATTATGGTGGCTTTATATATATATGTGTGTGTGTATTGTACTTAGGGTTCTAAAATACTAATGATTTTGGGCTCATTAGAGGGGGCGTAGCACCCTTCAGCCCCCTGTCTCTGCCCCTAAAGTATGAGATTTCTTGTGTTTGAACATTTCGGTTTTTATCTTGAACCTTCTGTGTTAAAATTTGTAAAAGATTATTAAAAATGCAATTCTCGTAATCTTATAAACGATAATATTTATAGAGCTGCTTATGAATGGAAATCAAAATTATGGGTATGTTTGACGGAAATAGCTGGTAGCTATAGTTAGTAGCTGGTAGCTCGAGCTGGAAGCTGTATATTTTATTTATATACGTGTTTGGCAAATTAGTTGGTAGCTGAAGCTTAATAGTGTAAAATAACAAAAAAGACAAATTATAAAAATAAGAGAAATTATAAAACAATTAAAGAGGGTATTTAAGTAATTTGGTATATAAAAAGCTCTCACCTAGTTTTAAAAGCTACTTCAGAAAGCTTTTTGTTTTAGAGCCTTTTTGTTAAAAAATAAAAGCTTTCAGTTTTTTTATCCGAACATGACTTGTAGCTTTTTATTTCAAAACAAAAGGTTACCAGCTCCAATAAACTCCAAAAAACTTCATACCGAAAATACCCATGACTAATTAAAAATTACAAATACATCTCTAATAAATATCATTTGTATTTATTCATATGTTGTTTTACAATTCAATCGTTTTAACTTCAACTCTAGCTACTTTTTAAAATAGATTTTTATTAAATATAATCCCAAGCTACAACTACTTTTTCATCTAATTTTATCTAACACACTCTTGTTAACATTGTAGTTGGTTATTTTATCTAATTAAGATATTAAATAAGACTATTAAGAGCGTCCGGAATGAGCCATCACAAGCATGAATCCCTTCTATCACTAGCTTGTTGCTCGTTATGACTTGTACGCTTTGTGTTCGTGAAGGCGGGTAATGAGCCACCTTGGCCCATGAATCACTCTTTTTTTTGCAACGGTAAAACTTGTGAGAGTTGGTAACGTATCGATTAGTAATGATGGTGATACATGTTCTCGAGTATAAGAAGGAGAAGAAAAGAAACGATATAGAAGGAAATCCATTCCTTTCAAATCATCTCATTTTTTAAAGGATAAGAATCAAGACAAAACAAGCCTAAACTCCCCCTCTAAATTCCCATCATTCCTCCTCTTTCTTTCATTAAATAAAACTCGAAAATATAAATTTTATGGTTTTACTTTTAAATTAATTTCTTTCCTTTGCTAAAAAAAACCTCGATAACAAGGTATTGATGATGATTAATAATAATAACAAATGTGATAGAGTGTGAATGCCTAAAGTAATTTGTCGTGCATTAATGCACATGAAGTTTACTGGTTAAAAGCGTATGCAATGTACTTTTGACACAAATAAGCAACGTTGTACATAAAGAAAGTAAGAAACCTTGTTTTCTGCATTATTAACTTGTACATTTCACTCCACCATTATACTTTGATTTCTTTATTCTTCAATAAATCAACAACCCAACACCACCCAAACCGTCGTCAACCACCGCCGGAAATCAAGAACACCCACCCCAACCCCCATCAGCACCACCAAAATATGTCTATTTTCAGAATCGTACCATCGAATATCAAAGACATATGCTTAATCATCTCCAGTTTATCTCTCTTTTATCTCCTCTCTCATCCTCTCACAGCCCCGATCTCCACCACTCCCACCGTCATCACCGTCCGATCTCCTCATCCTCCCACCGCCTCCACAACCACAATCCGCCACCTCCTCTTCTCCATCGCATCCTCCAGCAAATTTTACCTAAATCGAAAACCCTACATCCGTCTCTGGTACAAACCTAACTCCACCAACGCGATCGTCTTCCTAGACCGACCGGTAACGGATTCCAACTCCGATTCCGATCTTCCTCCTGTAATTATTTCCGGCGACACGTCACGGTTTCCCTACACATTTCCCCGCGGACTCCGGTCTGCTATCCGTGTCGCGCGGATCGTAAAAGAAGCGATTGAATCAAACGATTCGGATGACATCCGGTGGTTCGTCTTCGGCGATGATGATACGGTTTTCTTCACGGAGAATGTGGTTAGGGTTCTGTCGAAATACGATCATGATCGGTGGTTTTACATCGGAAGTAGATCGGAAAGTTACGAACAGAATTTACAGCATTCGTTTAATATGGCGTTCGGCGGTGGTGGTTTCGCAATCAGCCGATCGTTGGGTAGGGTTTTACATAGGGTTTTGGATTCGTGTTTGATGAGGTATCCACATGTGTACGGAAGTGATTCTAGGGTTTTCTCTTGCTTGGTGGAGCTCGGTGTTGAATTAACTCATGAACCAGGGTTTCATCAGGTTAAAATTGTTGACTTTTGGACATTTTCGTAGTCAAAGATGAAATAATTACATAATTTTCAATTTCTCATTTATTTTCTTTGAAGATATAATTATTTTAAAATACAAATAAAGCTAAAATCTTGTGGGGTTAATGGACCTCCCTGTCCCAGGACATGGTTATGCAGTTATGCTTGTTTGATCAGAATTTTTGACTTTTATAAGTTTGACTTCACTGGTGTTTTTGACTGTATCTAATCGGGTTTTAATGATTCAATCCACACCAGGTTGATGTTCGAGGGGACTTATTTGGGATCCTTGCAGCACATCCATTATCACCATTGTTATCACTTCATCACTTTGACATCATAGATCCTATATTCCCAGGCTTGACCAAACTCGAATCAGTCAAACATCTTCTCAAAGCTGCGAAACACGACCCCGGAAGGATCCTTCAACAGACAGTATGCTATGACTCTTCCAAATCGATCACAGTATCGGTTTCGTGGGGTTATGCAGTTCAAGTGTTTGAAGGGAATCAGTTACTCCCTGATCTGATTCAGGTGCATAAGACGTTTAGTTCATGGAGAAGAAAAGAGAACTTTTTTTCGAGCCTTCATATGTTTAATACACGCGATTATAGTAAAGATCGATGTAAAAGTCCAGATTTGTTCTTTTTGGAAGACGTCGTTCCAGATGAGCAAAGATCATACACTTTTTATAAAAGGAAAACGTCGATGAATTGCTCGAGAAGTAATGGGATTCAAGATTTAGTAAATATCAAGGTTTTCTCGAGAAAGCTTGATGCTGATGCCGAACGAGTATGCATTTGTTTTTTTGTTATGATTTCGAATCTAGTGATGGCGGTTTCACCACGTTTCCTTTTGAATTGATTGAAATGGCTAACAGGATGAAATTACTATTTATACCAAAAGTTAGACTATTATTGACATAAATCCAGGACGGCAAGTGCTTTGGGTCGACCTTGACCTGACCTGACTTGTGCAAAAATAATCTCATTCTGACCCGTGAAAATTTTCACTTTTATGTGATGTGCAGATGAGTTCTCCACGTCGTCAATGCTGTGAAATCTTACCACCTTACAACGAAACCATGGTTATTGCTTTGCGGCTCTGTGAAATGGATGAATTGATTGCAATGCACCCGTAAGTATGGAGACTCGACGACAAAGCAGCATCTCAACCCGTGCGGCCTACCTCAAAACACGAGGTAATTCGTGTAGATAAGTTTATATAAAATACGTATAGGATTTGTAACCAGATATAAAAATATCTATTACTAATGACTTTTTGGATAAAGACAGTCTCTGCTGTTCAGCTGTTTGTAGTTTGTATTTTGTAATGAGTTTGAAATAGTAAAGGATCTGGAGGTTTTTATGTGGATTGTTTGCTTATTGTGATTTGTGAAAACAGTTGTAGCTACACTAAACTATAAGTCAATTGTTTGCTAACCACAACATATTGGTGATAAATCATTACCAAAATCGACAACAAAAGTCAAATCTGGAAAGTGATTGTTTTGACTTTTGGGTCGAAAAGGTATAGTAGTTTCTTTTTGGGTAGCCTATCCTAAAGCGTCACACTAACCGGTTTTACAGTCAACATGGCGATGGTAAATCACGTAACCTACGGTTTTACAGTTAACATGGGTTTGATCCCTGAACCTCCTTTGTATATAATTCATGTCCTGGCCGTTAGGTTACCATAGGAGTGATAGCTGGATAGGTATAGGTTCATTTTGTAGCATGATGTATATCTATTTCATAGCCATGTTACATCTTGATAGATTTATGGTTTTGTTTCAGGATCACGATGATGGCACCGCTTGGAATCAAACTGATGTGTGTTTATAGCCATCATGCGCCAACTCATGAAGAATTTTAACAATCAAATGAAGATTACACGTTTGGGAGTGAACAAACTGTTGTTATAACAAAGTGTTTGCAACAGAAATACCAAATATATCAACTCCAGCCAGCGAATCATTAGCATACTCTTAACTTTAGCCTGTTTTTAAAAAGAGTATATTAGGCTGGTTATTGTACTATATCTGAATATAGTTTTATTATCTTGATGAATGGCATACATGTTTTTATTGGCACACCATAACCATTTGTTTTTCTTCTTCCCTTCTACCTGTTACCTTAACACCACAAGAAAAGACAAAAAAAAGAGTTTGTTTTTCTGGTATAAAGATAAGATTATTTGGAAAAAAAATTGTGTAAAAGTCAACTAAATTTGTACGAATTATCTCTTATACAAGCAATTTAACATATATTGTATATGCACATAAGATATAGGTAAAAGGAATATATATAGGTATGAATATAACAAAAAAAGGATGGGGAATGGAACCACTGCCAAAAATAAGTTCAGGGTTAAAACTTTTTAAGCGGTGAACTTTATTGGTTTTATCAGACCACTCTGAGAGAATTCGAAAGTATCATGCCTTATCAAGAAACCAGCTATAAAGTATTTCAAACATGCCGCGATTTTTCTTCCACGAGTCCGCCCACTGCAGGTACCTGGAAAGCCTAAGGATCAGCATATTTGCAAACTAAGATGTATCAGCAAGTATGAAGTTTGTAATGCAAGGAGCTTCATAACCATGATCAGTTATAATTTTGAATCCAATGAAGACGAGGAATCTAGAGAAGAAGCTAGCAGTACAAGTATTAGATACAAACTTTCTAAATTAGATCCTAACTTTGCTATTTGTGTTTCCACAAAAAGAGCAGGGTAAATAAACAATAAACGCAAAGACCTCTAGATTTTGAGTGAGCATGGCTACACGATTTAAGCACAACTCTAGAAAGACAACCTGTACTTACTCATTTGGGAGTGAAATTATAAGAACACCTAGGAAATCCATAATTATAAAGAGAAGCACCTATGGCTTCAAGAAACTGATTACAGCTTCAACCTCTTGGCAGGACTCCAACTATTTTACAAAAAAAATTAAATATCGAAGTTAACTTTCATGTTCACTAATGATTATAGCTTATTATAATGAGCCATGTAATAGACTGAAATTTGCAATGTTCCGTTCATGATCTATTTAGAAACTCAAAGCACCTTAAAACTCAAGTTAAAAATGGTTTACAGTTTGTACACAGGTGTAAGATGTATATGGTGTATTGAAATGTAACTGTTAACAGTCATGACACCATATAGATCTTACACTTGTGTACAGACTGTAATAGAATTAGCAAGTGAAATTTGAAATCATGTAACATGATTCCTAACCAAATTTGCGAAACGGGCTTACCAATACCAAACCGAGGCTTCTGTGTACGAACCTGCTGCAACAATTGGTGCCTATTTCCTCCAAAAACGGAATTATCACTTCAACAAGCAACCGATATTCCAAAACATTGTCTCTCTCATGCAACCTCATCAATAGATATACTATTAAGTTCCTCATCAATAATAGATATTGTTTCTTTTACCAAAAACAATATGAAAAATAGGAACAAATTCTATATCTCTATCCGGCTAATCCCACAAAGTTTCTTGTTTCCTGCGTCATCTAATTCATCCCTCAAGGTTTTCACTTCATCCCACCTCTCATTTCCAGCATGCAAATTAGAAAGCATAATTTTGTAGGTCCTTGTGTCTTGTTCATTCTCAAACAGTCGGTGAGCTACGATCTTTGCAAGATTGGAATCATTATGTACATGACAACAAGAAAGAAGCGCACCCCAAATGCCAGAATCCACGTTGTCTCCCAACGAGTCGATAAGATTATAAGCCTCGTACAGCTCTCCAGCCATACCAAGAAGTTTCACCAAGTGGACATAATGCTCGGTTTTTGCTTTGACACCAAAATCAACAATCATTCTCCTAAAAATGTCACGACCTTCTTTAACAAGACCACCATGGGAGCAAGCAGATAACAGAGCACAGAAAGTAGATTCATCAGGTTTTAAACCTCTTTCAAGAGTCTCCCTAAACACTAGAAATGCCTCGGATGCAAGTCCATACAAACCAAGACTTGATATCACTGAATTGTAAGAAACAATGTTTCTCTTAGGCATATGATCAAACACTTTGATCCCCATTTCTAAGAAACCACACTTTGAATACATGTCTATTAAAGCAGAAGACACCATGATTTCTGAATCTAGATTATGCCGGATGGCATAACCATGTATTTCAATGCCAGGTGCCAGAATTGCCATCTGTGCAGTAACAGCCAGTAAAGTAGCAATTAATATGGAATCTGACTTTCTACCTTCAGTGTTCATTTTCTTGAAAGAAACTAAAGCCTTATGATACGCTTGGGATTGTGAAAAACCAGATATTAAAGCAGACCATGTTACTAAATCAGGCTGTGATAAACTATTAAATACTTTATATGCTGAATCCATGCATTTACATCTTGAATACATACTTACAAGCACACTACTTATATGAGCACTAGAATCAAACCCATTTCTCAAACAGTAACCATGAATTCCTTGACCGATTTCCAGCAAGCTAGGACAGGTTAAACCAGACAATAATCCTACTACCGTATACCCATCGGGCTGATTCCCCATTCTTCTCATGACAGTAAACAAATGTAACCCTTTCTCCCAGTACCCACTACACCCGTAACCTGCAATCATCGTGTTGTATAAAACCAAATCGTGTTTGTATAACCTATCAAACACCATTCTAGCATCATCAATGAGACCTAACTTAGAGTAAGCTGTCACAAGTGCACTACCACAAATGGAGTCCAGTCCCAGATCAGAAACAATCACTTGTGCATGTACTAGCCTGAGACCTCCAACATAGTCTTTCTCAGAACAAGCCCGTAAAATGCAAGCAAATGTAAAATTATCAGGTTTTATTTCTGAAGCTATCATTTGTTTGAAGAACGTTAATGCATCAAGAAAATGATGACTTTGTGCATAACCTCTTATGATGGAATTCCATATATAGACAGTTCTGTGAGGAGTTTCATCGAACACCTTACAGGCAGAAATAAGGTCATTATTGATTGCATAAAACCTGATGATTTTAGTTGGGTAAAATGGGTCATGAAAAAGGCAGGTCTTGATTAAGAAAGCATGGAAGAATTTCGTTCTTGACAAGGTTTGATTAGGTTTTGCGAGCTCAAAGACAAGCGACCTAAAATGAACGAACATAAGTGTTCACAATACTGGTTTTTTTTCCTTCTTCAACTCAAGTCAAACAAATAGTGCATGCGTGTTATCTCTTGTAGAAAGTAACATGGCGGCATTCCTCTGAAAACACATCATATAAGGGGGTGTTTGTCTAAGCTTGTTTTTTTGGCCGATTAGTTTATGAGCTTATGTTTTAAGCTTATCATGTTTTATGTGTTTGACTAAACTTATTAGCTTAAGCTTATTAGCTTATTTTTATAAAAATAAGTCATTTTTCATAAGCCATCTTGAACTAGCTTATTTTCTTCTTTGTGAGCTTATTTTTACACTTTTACCTTTATAGCCTCTTTTTGGTCATTTTACATTAATAAGCTAATGTAAGGAAGCCCTTTTTCATCATTTTCTGCCTTTTTAAAAGAAATTTATTAACTCATAAGTTATAAGCTAATCCAAACATTTTTTTTTATCTCAAAAGCTTATAAGCTCATAAGCTTAAAAGCTCTTAAGCTCATAAGCTTAAGCCCAAAAAAAAAAAGCTTAAACAAACACCCCCTAAATATATAATTCAAACGAATTGAAAACCACAGTGGAGAGAGCGGCATGTCCAGTGTCCACTTTCCAGAACCGGTCCATTCATACGGTTTGAGTCGGTTTACACTCAACCCAACATAACCGGACCGGTCTGATAAAAACAATGTATAGGTTCATATCAAACACTAATAACTAATTAATATTTAAAAATTTAAATATATGACAACTCCCGACTCATTCAATCTAATAATTTCAATTAACTTGTATGAAGATTCAAGAAAAATAAATAATCAATAAACTAATTATTTACTTTATATTTTTATAGCTTCAAACTTCCATCTTCACTGATATAAAAATAACTGGATTTAAAATAAGAAACACACACCTTTTGATGGCCTTACGATTCTATGTCCGATCTTATGATCCTATATCTAATCATACAATCATACGATCCTATGTTTAATCTTACATATTTAACGTATATGTAATATGTATGATCTAACAATTATTTTGATTGGGAGGATCAGAAGATAAGTCTCATCCTACACTTAATATCTCACAATTTTGATAACTTTGAAATAAACATCGAGACTTTTATGTAATATATTTTTTTGTGAATGAGTTAGAAGTCAACATTAGCCAAAGAAATAGAGAGAGAAAAAAAATATAATTTACCATAATACCCTTTTTAATTAATTAAAGTTTCTAGTTTGAACCCTCGTGTCAAAATATACATGTTATAAACTTTGGGGACCATATCATAATTTCAGGAACTTAAATACTAAGTTTGTATCAAAACTTCAAAATAAAAAAAGTCTAGGGGTGTTTATGAATAAACGATAACAAAGTCAACACTTTGAAAGGATGTTGGATATCATTTAAGCAAATTTTACTGGAATGTAAACCTTTGTTTAATAAAATCTCGGTTGACCGGTCGTGGATCTGGCCATAAAGGTACCGCCTAGGGCCTAAAATTTCAAAGGGCCCGCTAGTAAAATAAAGCCTATATATGTGTGTACTAAGCCCAGTAAATAAAAAGAGTTAGGCCCAAAAATCGTGAGAAGGAACCTGATTGTAGGTCCGCAACTATACAAGCAGGATTCATTTTTTGTTTTCGCGTGAAATTGAAAAAAGAAGGAAATTTGAAATGACGCTCAACGGTAAAGGGAAAGAACGAAAGATGCAAGAACCGATGGGGGTCAGCATTTATCTCCTTCGCCTCCGCGGTCCTCATCATCGGCTCATTCTCATCGCCAAAACAAACATTCAAGATATTCATAATTATGATTTTGTGTTCATCGAGAATTATGCTGATCATCTCATCGGCAGAATACGAAAAACAAGTTGTTCGATTAGAAATTTCTTGTTTGTAAGCCTATAAGTTTTTTTTCTCCCTAGTTCCTTATCCCGTTATTCGATTACTTTAGAAATCTGAATCAGAAATTTCTTGTTTTAGTTTGTTTTAGGGTTTTTGGGTATCTGGCTAGTCAATTTTTCCTCGGGCTCTAAATCAGAATCACTTAGAAGTATAGAACTTGCTTTTTGGTTGACGGCTATCAATCTTGTTTCATTAATTCATCGACTAGTCTACGCTCTTAGGTGTATAACTTCTTTTAATCCTTTATGTTTTAGTTTATTTGTCTAATTGCATGCCATATTTTCTCTATTAATGAGTTATGGTTAATTTGTTAATTTTTATTTGACTATGATTTTGTGATTTGTGAATTTGTCTTTAATTTTTTATATGTGAATTTGACTAATGGCTATAAGTTATGATTTGTGAATCCTTCGTTTGTTATACTACTAGTGCTAAATTACTAAATAGTTTATTGCATGTGAGTTGTGACTTTGTGCTTGAAAGTCTTATATTGCTTAATGCTTATCTCCTTAATTGTTTGTCTTAGCGTCAATCATGTTTCCTAATGCTAATAAGATTGAAGTCAATGTAAATAAAAAAGAGAATGAAGCCCATTAGAATGAAAACAAAGTATGAAAATAATGTGAACTTGAATGATAGGCATGCTAACTTGAATAAAACTAACAATAATATGGATGATCCGAAGCTAATTTGGATGATAATTTGCTACTATTTTAAATGAAAATGAAAAACAAGTAGTAAGTTTGTTATTTTTCAAAATTTTCATTTAGGGACATATATGTTCTATGTAAAATTAACATATTTGAATGATTTCTTTAGGCGTCTCTTTTTTAAATTTCTTTCCCGTGTCCAAAAATGATTGGACCGGACCTACTTGGTTGTTTAAGCTCACGTTTGTGTGTTTGTATGGTGTATAGTCAAGAGGAAGAAAATTTTGGATGCTCGGTGTTTGCAAGAGAGTCAGCTAACCTTTGGTATTAATTTGAAATATGTGTAATTTCTAAATATAAATAAAAGACTACTTGGATTATCTCTATTAAAAAATCATATTTGTTTGTTTTGATAAAATTAAATCTTAATCGTCTATTTAAATTGAAAATTTAATTTGATTTGACTTTTAAGATTCAAAGTTATTTAATTTAAATCAAAATTATTAGAGATAATTTTATGTGTTTTGTTCTTAAATTTTAAAATATCGTATTTGTCCACCTTAATTTATAAATATCATATTTATCCTTTATAATATTTGAAAACATCATATTTAACCAAATTCTTAGTTTTATCATTTTAAAATATTTTATAATCAGTTTAAATTCTTTTTAGTTATAACCAATAAATATTTAATCGATAGCTTGTACAAGAAATACAATCAATTTTTTCGTGTAATAATACATTTATGCCATCACGTCTAACCTCCCCCTCACGTCGACATTTCCACCGTTGGTGTGGGTATTAACGTTGTCTATCACCATTGTTTTTAAACTCTCGTTTATTTTGTGTTTTAAAGTAATGTAATACTTTTTTATTAATATTTAATACTTATTATTTTTTAAACCAACTTGTGTATCAAACGAATATTTAATCTAGTATATATCATTAAGAGTAAACGCACTAGCAACTTTGCTGTTCAAAAAAAACTTTTTTTTTTTGGAAAACCACACTTTATTACCCAAAACACAGTTTACAAGTAGAAAGCAAAATGTTTGATTTGAGAGGAATAAATCAAAACAAATCCTTACAACACCTCTACCAAAAGAAGCCACTTTGTCTTCCCACATTCTCATTACATCGTTGCATGCAGTTGACTAACGCATGAGTACTTATCGTTTCTGTCGATTAGTTAGGTGCTACTTCGATCCGTCGTGGGTATCTGATATAAACAATCAATAATTTTATAACATATTAAATTTAAATAGGTGGCATTTTTGAAATATTGAGGTGGTGTTACCTAATAATACAAGTTACTTCGATCCGTCGTGGGTATTTTTATGAAAACAACATATGCATACGAGAATAATGGAATCAAGCTTCGTTTCGGATTACATATATTCAATATTCTGTTTAATTATTTATGAGAGAAAAAAACAAAAGTTTCTATAATATAAATTGTTTATTTATTAATCATGGCGTAACTCTAAAATTTAATTAAATGGTATGTTTTTAGTTGTGCTACTATATATATCTAGACCAGATGTAACAAGAATTATGGATTTCGATTCAATTTTAGGTGCAACATATTACATAGTCACAAACCTATAAATCTACATCTTTTTTTGATAAATAATAAAGTTTCAAGTCTTAAAAAAATCAGTTCAATATCCAAATTATGAAAAAGACAATTTATAAATAAATATATATATATATAAACATATGATTTATAACAGCAAGTCAATAAGGCTCGCACCTTTTTGGGTTTGTGGGTTCTTAGCTCGTAACTACTAGTAATTTAATGCTAAATTGCTATTACATTTAAGATGAGCCGCTTAACACTTTGGCCCAGTGTATCATTCATTTTTGTTGGATACCTGGATACTATAATGGAGATTGGAGGAGGAGGTTAGAAACGATGTAGAGATGAGCATGACTTAAATTCTCAAACCAGTATCGGATTTTAGTTTTTGGGCTCCATTCAGTTCTTGTAGGAGTGAGCATACTGATTTGGAATTTCCCGACCAAAGCAGTACCAAACAGATACCGATTATAAGTTTTCGGTTCTAAGAAATCAGCTATTCCCAATTCAGTACGTATGAAGAACAAATGGTAGCCTGATACGTTCATCAATCTAATAACAACTAATACCGAAAGGTATACTGAGAAGCTAACTAACAATATAATCTGGTTAAAGATAAATGAGCCTACCGATGAATATTCAACTCGTAAATCGTAATCTTGGCATGGGCATTAATGTAATCAGCAACATGTAGAAATGAAAGTAGATCAAAGAAATATCACCTAAAATCTCTGATTAAAATAAAAAACTTGAATAAATTAGGGAAGACAACTGGAAGGTTGGTGTAGAACAGCGGGAAGACATCGAAGAAAGTACGCAAAGCACTAGATCATAAATTAGGAAAATCGGTTGTTGCAGCGGGTAGTGATTCTCATAGGTACTTATAATCTTGGATTTGGTCATTCAATTGCATTATAAAATTTCTAGTTTCAAAAAATTCCATACAAATCAGCAAGTTATATAATTAATTAACCTTCACGAGATCGTTAAAACTACAAAATCTGGAGAGCAAGAAACCATACGACACAAACATAAAACTCGCACATATTTGAGGCTTTAAGAAAACAAGTTTAACGGTTATCATATCCCAAATTCCCAATCAACAACACGCGTGAAGTGAAGACAGAAAGTAAAAGTGAACACATGTTTGTGTTGTATCGGTTTAATGTGTTTACTTTCTTCTTTTGTTGTTGCATAAACCGAGTTTAAAGTAGAATGCAAAGCAGTTTGGTATTGCCAAATTGTTTGTAAGAAGGGTAATAGAGTACTGTAGTCAGAATTATTTCCTGGTAGAAAGATAGATACCGGAGACAATGGCCACCCCAGCAACGGCTACTCCAACCGTTGACAGAACCTTTGTAACCGAAATCGATGGTTTTGTTGAAGGTAGCTCAAGAAGCTCTCTCACCTGCACCCACCACCAATTTAAATCATTTATTCTTATTTCCACAATGTCAAAGTTACAGTTGACTAATTCACTGAAAGTTCTATCTTTTTTTATAGTAATAAAATAGGTAAAAATTTAAAAGAAAAAAAACGAAAATAGGTCAAAAGTCCTCCCAAGTTAAATTATAAACCCTCCTAATCAGTTGATTCATCATAGACTCTAATAATCTCATTATTCATCATAATGATTAATTATAGGGTAAATGTCATCTGGTACCAACCATCACCAATGTTCTACCTAGGTCATTTTACTTTTTATTTTTATTTTATTGTAAACACAGACAACAAAGTTTGCAAACATGTTCCATGTTGGTCGCTTTTGGAAAGAAAAAATGACCACAATAAGCCTAAACATGATCAGGGTGTATTTTTGCAACTTCAGAAAACTTGATCAGATTTTTTATTTTTCATAAGCCGCTTCACAAATATCTTGACTGGGTACATTTTGCATTTGACTTCAAAAATTGCAGTTTGACGGGTACATTTGAAAACCAGCTATTACCCAAATGTCGTATATAATGTTCTGTGGATCCAAATTAGTCATTTAGTGCCATTACTTTTTGAAATTATGAGGCAGGTTTAGTCCAAGGGCAAAATCACTGACCTCCACAGGCTGCTTCCAGTATTGTTTGATTCCCTGAAGGTGCCCCTTTCCAACAACTGCAACAACTGAATTATGCTCACGAGCTACTTTTAGCAGGCTGGAGGACATGTACCTAAATGCAAATCCGAGTTTCAAAATCCACTTTTTCAGCAGAAGTAAAGGTGGTAGTTTCGATTCAATTGCTTAGAAACAGGCTGATTCCAGTTATGTTTTATTAGTGGGTCAAATAGGGAAAATCAGAAAATTTAGCTAAAAAAGAGATTGGTCAAATGGGTCAGAAGGATTGAACGTCCCCAAGAGTAATGCATACAGCCTACACAATCACTTGATTCGGATAATTATATATTTTTATTATTATTGAATTAAACTTGGTAATTGTATTGTATTATTGTAATTAATCAAGATTACAGAAGGAGAATATATAAGAAATATATTTACATTCTAGACCATCTAATATATACATATTTAAAACACACTCAATTGTCTAATATTGGACATATATGAGAGTTTTAAAAGTTTG
>JAUEJL010066957.1:0-17269 GCA_032274825.1 Drosophyllum lusitanicum | reverse complement strand
ATAAAAGTATATCAGTGTGTCTTTAATTTTTAAAAGCTAAAGTTTGTATTCAACCCCCCCTTCTACAAACATTTGTTATTGCGTACTCAATCTGGGACTAACATAAACCAAACACAAATCTATCAAATAAGCATATTAAACATAGATTTTTGATAAATCACAAGTTACTAACCCGATGGGGATAAAAAACTAACTCGATCGAGACTGAAATCATGTGAAATGGTGAATAAGATATCAAGAATTGAATAGCGGCAGGGACGAAGTAGGTTTGCTATTTCACATAGAAGAAAAAGTTGAACTAGGTCAAATTTGGTCAAATAAGAGAATGGTGGGAGGGAATGGGTAAAGTACGGGGACCAAAAACCATATCTATACTATTATATAAATCATTTAACATTCTCTCATTCTTTTTTAAGAGTTCTTAAAATTCAATAAAAACAAAATCTTGACCATTCATTCTATTTAAATTAATCTCATTCACTCAAATTTTAACCATTTCATTCTCTCTCCTAATTTATTTTAACTTTTTATTCATTGAAAATATACTCTCTCACAATAACATACTCTCTCACACAAACACAATTATTCACCCAAATCAAAATAATTTTCAAAATCTTATTAACTTCTCTCATTTTATTTCATCAATATAAAATTTTTCTTATTTTAATGTCTTTTAGAATTTATATTTAAAATTAATAAAATAGTTAGATGCAAATAAAAGAAAAATTAAAAAAATGGACATGTTGTAGAAAACTTTTTTGTGACATTGAATCGTGCGAATAACATATCATGGTATTCTTGAATGCAACATGTTCTAAAACAAAAACTATTTGCTGTCCCAGCATTACACGGGTACGATGCTAGTATTTTTAAAATTTTCAAATAGAAGAAAATAAAACAAACACACCAAAAAAACTTAAAATAAAAGGAAAAATATTTTTAAATTTCGATATTTTATAATGTTTTTGGATTTTTAGACTTTCGAAAGCTAAACTAATTTTAAGAAAAGTTGAAATAAAAGAACAAATATATTCTTTGATTTTTAAAATTAAAACAAAAGACATAAATCAAAGTAAATAGATAGACATATAGAGATGTGCTCCACTTCAACATATGAATAATTGAGAATGAGGTTAGAAAACACGGTTAATTCTGATTTTCTACCCTTGAGAAGTGATTGGAGGGCGATTTAAAATTGCATAGATAGAAGAAATATTACTCCCCCTCGAAAGCTGAACGGGTCGGTTGGTGAGATTCAACATCCCAATCCAGGACATAATAAAATTAAACCGTTTCTCATCTAGAGGCTTCGTGAACAAGTCTGCTAGTTGAAATCAATTTTGACAAAGTAGAGTTTGATGTTCCCTTTCTCCACATGGTCTTTCAAAAAGTGATAGCGGATATCAATGTGTCTGGTTCGAGAATGGTGAACTGGATTGCACGAAACATCAATCGCACTATAAGAATCGCAATAAATAGGGATCTGTTCAAAGTGATAACCATATCCAGCATGCATCAAGCATGATCAGCATCCGAATAGGGAAAAAGGTTAATACTAGTCAACTTCGGGTACCACAATACTAGGTTAGGGGTGCCTTTCAAATATTTGAGAAATCTTTTAACGGAAACAATGCGAGATTCCTTAGGGTTAGACTGAAAACGAGCACAGATACATGTTTTTCACTGGTATTTTATTTGTTAATGATGGTTATATGAATCTATGACCAATTGATTATGTTCATCGGTCTTTTTTTGCTTAATTAATAAAGTGAAAGGTTATTGATTCGATTTCTTTTGGTTAGAATATATGATATTTACGGAGATATGATACTCCCATAACTACTTGGTGCATTTATCTGGAGATTACTTTGTGTTCCATACTATTTGATCACAAAAATTATTCTTTTGTTCAATGAACTTGCCAAGCTTTATCTACATTGCACCCTCTCGGGACCAACAAGAATTCAATGGGGATGGGGGGAAATCTACAAGAGAGGAGTGAAGGTTTTCACCTTGCCTGGATTATAAGCAATGTAATCTTTGCTCTTTTTTTTGGCATATAATCATTCGCGTCTTTAAAGTGAAAACTAATATCTTATGCTAACGACGAGCTATATATGTTTTTTCTTTTATGACACGTGGTTTTATCTTTCTATTTCTTTCATTTTTGTGTTGTATGTTGTGTTTGTGGCTTAAGGTGCTCCCATAAAGAAAAAATAAACAAAAGATCTAAACGACACAGTTTATGGGTGAAAGTTGGTCATAAGCAGGATGCTAATGTAAAATATTGTATATGGTCATAAGCAGAATGCTAATGTAAAATGTTGTATATGGTCATAAGCAGAATGCTAACTTAGAAGGTTTATGGGTGAGAATGGGACAATATTTATAAAATGTTGTATTGCCTTGTAAGTTTGTGAAACTAATGTAAATTTTCCTGTACCATATACAAAATGCACATGGGTTTTATCTTTATTAAAAGTTGGTCACAAGTTCCATCTTTGGTCATATGTAACACTTTCATTTTCCTTACTCCAAATGATGATCTCCATGGACCTTTCAACATCTAGAATTCTTTGAAATGCACAAAAATTGTTCTCGTATATGATACAAATATATTTTCCAGTTCACAAGGAGCATAGGTTGCACAAAATTTTGGTTAGAGGTAGCACTCCTATTAGAAAAAAAATTAGAAAAAATTAACACTACTCGGAGAAATTTGGGAGGTTGCCCGAGCTACTCATATCCATCAAATTATAGAGAAGCATTTTGGGTTAATCTACGTATGATCTATTCATGAAGTTTATCAACGAAACTTTAGCAACATTTGTAAGAACTTTTTTAAACTTAAGCGTAGTATTCAACACACTTTGAGGTGTTTGACCGTAAAGAACATGTGGTGAAACTTTAGGATTCTAGGTTTATGTATTCGAATTACTCATTTTTCAATTTTTATTAAAAATAGTAATATTAAAAACAGTTTTAAAGCCTTATGATATAAAACATAAATAAAATAGAAATATGTTACTAATGTGATGCTGCCGTTTCAAATACAAAAACGAAATGGGTTTAAAAACGAAGACAAGTGAAAAAAAACTAGAAACGGGTTTAAAAGCGAAAACAATGTTTATAAATTTTTTTGGTAAAAATAGAACTAGTGACCCATCACCATGTTTGACCCGTTTTAGAGAAGTATAAATAATTGGGCATGTGCTCTATCCGTCTCCTCTAATCATAGACCCATCGGTCCCAATTAACCTAAGTATATGTATAGTGTCTTCTCTAATGAGCGTTGACTAATTTCTTTATGATCATTTCTTCATGTATTTGTTTAGGGATGGATTGTTGAGTTCAAATGGTTATTTGAGACAAAAGAGAATGATCATGAGACTTTTCTTATCTCATTAGGAAGCTAAAGTTATGAAAAAGCTCTTGATAGTGGAAGTCGAAGATTGTTAGGGGAAAGGGTGGTAATCTCTGGAATATATGCCGGTGATTAGAAGAAATGACAAAGTGAAAACGGGGTATAAGATGTTAGAGCATGATGATAGTAGTTGCTAACTAGATTTCTATATAGAGTTTAATTAAAAGTAGTAAATAATGCCCAATGATGTTGTTGTGTATCACAATGTGATAACGTTATTATTTTTTTGGCTAATACTTCTGTTACGTTCTACCATATGACAATTAAGGTTTACTTTTGACTTTTTAGTGAGTTGATTTGAGTTGTGTTTTTTTTTTAATATATTCTTTCTTTCTCTTTGTTGGAAGGCGTATTCATTATTTCTCTAAACTAAAATGTGTATTAAACGAGTTAATCTACTGTTATATATAACTTTTTAAATATTTAATGAATACCTTTATTTGAATCCATCCATGTATTACACAAGTTTATATTTTATTATCTTTGTTTATAAATTATTTAAAACCAACCCTATGTATTGGGTTTCTAACCTATTATATCAATAAATCCGTAAATGAGAAAATATTATGCTAGGATCCATATTTCACGTTTACTCGACAGTGATACCTCTTTGATCAACAAATCAGCAAAAAAACTTATATGTATATATATACACACACAATTGTTTATGTAAATATACTTATTTTCATATTGTTTGAAAAATCTTAAATGTAGGCAATTAATAATATAAAAAATAATATTTTAGCATTAATTATGATACGATGTATTAAATTAATTACTCTATGTTTGGTAACTATAAAAAAATTAATATAAAATTAGAAAATAATAAATGTCAAATGAACGAAAAAATGATATATAACACATGAACAATGTCAAAGAGTAAATGAAAAAATTTAAAAAAAAGTTAAGACCATAAAAAACTAAAAAAATATAATTTTAATTTTTAAAATTAACAACAATAATAATAAAAATAACACATAAAGTTAAAATATAACAGACTATCTTTTTTTAAAACCTAAAATAATAAGAAAAAGAGTAATCTTTAATTATGTGGTTATCATTTTTCATAGACAAATAATAAATTTGATTTTCTTTTGAAAAACTCCTAAATCTACCATAAAGTTATTTATGACGGGATTTAAACCTATGATTTTAGACCATGAGATACACTACATATAGACTATCCATACCACTAGGTAGGGGTGAGCATAGTACCGGACTGGTACTGGTACCGATTTTACCGAATACCGAATTTGATTTAAAGACAGTACCGAATACCGTACCGAATATTCATATACGGTACCGGTATCAACTACCTATTTTACCTAGTTGGTTCGGTACTAGTCCCGAATACTGAGTCCCGAGTTTGATTTAGCAATATTTCAAGTATCGAGTACCGGACCGAAAACTTTAATTTGATACTGGTACGGTTCGGTATTTCCGGTACCCAAGGTTCTAAAAAACGTAAGGGGAGGCGTGGCGTGGCGGCGAGATCAAACCTCAAGCTTTAGGAGCCATGGTGAGTCATTACGTTTTTTAAGGTGGCAATTTTGTATATACTTTATAAATATTTATATCCAATTTATCATTATTAATATGCAAATTACAGAAAGTTGCACAAATTAGGAGCAAAGTAGCATATACAAATTACAAAATACAAAATTATAGAAATTCAATAATTGCGATCGCAAAATATATATAAAAAAGTCAAAAAAAATTTTAAAAAATATTTTCTGTGCTCCACGCCTTAAAAAACTCGCCATTTGGCGTGTAAAAGCACGCCTTATGCCACCTTGTCTTACGCCACGCCTAACCCCACCGTTAAGGGCTATTTCTTAATGTCGGAGCCGCGTCTCGCGCCTTGGTGTCGCTATAGCGCCGCCATGACACGTTTTTTAGAATCATGCCGGTACCCATACTTACCCTTACCACTAGGCTAGAAGCCTTAAGTAAATAATAAATTTGATGCTAATTACTTTTTTTTAATTATGATGATATAATAAATATAAATTAAATAAATAGTAACTTAGTTAAGTAAAACGTGTTTTCAGGGGGGAACTGGGAAGGGCCGTTTAGTGGAACAAACGCTGAATGTTTTCTACTCCTCTCTCTCTCTCTCTCTTCTCTCTCTCTAGCATAAACACTAATACAGGCAGTCAATGTCTGTAAAAAAAATGTCTTCCATTTCGGCGGCCTCACGTTCCTCACCTTCTTCGTCTTCTTCCTTATAAAGCTTTATATACTATTTTCCATTTGACGTTTCTCAATTTCCCCCAAAAAATTTTAGTATCTAATCTAACTACAAGATCTTCATCCTTCATATCAGTTCTCAATCTAAATTAGTTCCAATCTAGGATAGGTTTTACTTGAAATCGAATGATTTTCTGATAAGGGTTTGTGTAGTTTAGTTCTAGTGTGAGATCTGAGTTATTAGTTCATGGCGGAGGGTCGTCGTTACGCGCTTGGTGCTCAATTAGGTGAGTTTGACTTTTTACTATTGTTGGTAATCGTGTTTTTATGGTACTGGTTTTATTGATTCCTTTTTGCCCTAATTTTTTTTTATTAATTAGGGTTTGTATGACCGGGTCTTTAGTTATAGTGTACTTATTACAATCATGCGTAGGTGTATCTGTATGTATATCGTGTGTTTGTTAGCAAGTTTCTTTCTTTGTGTGTAGAGTAGTGAAGTGATGAGGGAGAGTATTCGATTGATCAACCAGTTGATTGATTTGTGAGAAATTTCTATGCTGTCTGTAATTAGGGTTTATTTTCCTGTGGATTTTGAAGTGCATGAATAATATCACATAGGCTATTCTAAAGGTGCTTGAAGGAATTAATTTGAGTTTGCTGCTCTTGTTTTCAACATCAGATTTCCAAATTAGCAAAGTGACATTGGTAAACAGCTGGGTTTTAATTTAGATGAGGGATTTAACTGGTTTTTAGTATCTTGCTGGCTGCTGCTGTAGTTAAAATTTAATTTAAGTGGTGGTGTAAGTTTATAAGTTTCTTGATGATGAAATTCATATTTCTGGTTTTGGAATCTCTTATTCTGCTGAACAATTTTGACCAAATTTGGGGCTAAATGCAGATATTGAGCAAATACTTTCAGAAGCACAGCATCGGTGGCTTCGACCTGCAGAAATATGTGAAATTCTTCGAAATTATACAAAATTTCGGATTGCTTCAGAGCCTGGAAATCGGCCTCCAAGTATGACTTTAAAAGCTTTTAATTTGTAATGCACATGCACACAGCACTCCTAAATACAAAACTTTTTTTTGAGTTTATATTTACATGAGCCATCGTGTTTACTTTAATTTTATTTTTTTGTACCTTTTTTCATGATGCCCTTATGTGTATTCCTCTTTCCAGATGGTTCCCTTTTTCTGTTTGACCGGAAGGTATTAAGGTATTTCAGAAAAGATGGACATAATTGGAGGAAGAAAAAAGATGGAAAAACAGTGAAAGAAGCTCATGAAAGGCTTAAAGTAAGTGTTATGAAGATCTTTTACTTCATTATTTGATATTTGGCAATTTTACTCTTCAGCGTCGCTTAACAAAGCATTCAAATTTATTTTAATTGCTGAAAAGTTCAGTATTCCTGAAAGTTTTATTAAATATTGTTCAGGCTGGAAGCATTGATGTGTTACATTGCTACTATGCTCATGGAGAAGAAAATGAAAATTTTCAGAGGCGTAGCTATTGGTTACTTGAAGAGTGAGTGGAAGTTGTTCTTGTGTGTGTGTGTGTGCATATGGTTGTTTCTTTATTCTCTCCCCAACCATGAATAGGTGTACTTTAAACTGAACACAAAAAGATATAGTTGATGTATATCACTCCAATTTTACCTAAATGGACGAAAGTATAGAAGTATTTATGAAAGAGAACATTTTAACACTGCAGATACATCATGAATACTAGCTTATGCTTACATTAAATCTAGCTAATATGTTGCTGCAATATTTTAATTCTGTTTAATCTTGAGATACATGATTAGAGGTTCAGTGTTTTATGGGAATTACAATTGGATTATCTATCTTTTAACTTAGGAAGTATACTATTATGTAAAGTAAGTAGATGAAAATGTTGGGTTTTATTTCATTTATGCTCTATTTAAAAGTTAAAACCCATAAGATGTTTAATATTTAGGAAGAAAGTTAGTCAAAAGGAGGAAAAACATAAGCATTTTTTGTAGAAGGAGATCCAAAGATTACAATAATTTCCATTGTATACACATTTGTTTTTTGTTCTCTATAACAATAATTTCTCCTTTCTTGATGGTCTAGCGAAAAGAAATGAAATAAGTTGAAGGAAAAGTTTGAAGAAAATGCATCTTAATAAAAAATAGAGTAGAAATTCAAGTCATGCAACTTTATTTATTTTAACCTAGAGTAATGCTAACTCTTCCCAACTCCTATTTCTTGAAACTAGAAGTATTGAATATCAAATTATTCATCTTCTTTCAAATATACATGATTGGAAATTTGATAATCAAATTAAAGGGGTCCTTTTGAAGTTTGTTAACTTCCTCATTATATATTTACTGCTTTGCTGCAGGGAGCTATCAAATATTGTCCTAGTCCACTACCGTGAAGTAAAGGTTGGTCTATCCATAATCTTTTTATTTTCATGCTTTTTAATTTTGTTTTGTGTAATTCATTTTAATATTTTTGTAGCCATTTGGTACAAATTTCACCTATACAGTTACAAGATTTTTCTGTTTTGTTATTATTGAGAGGCATTTGTCTATTATTAGCTAATATTCAAACAGCTTCATTAAACTGTGTCGTGTGAAAAGCTGCATATATCAATATAATATATGTTAACCAGATATCGATGTCTCTTTTCTTCAAAACGGATGAAAGTGACAAATGTATTTTAGTATGAGACAGGGATTAAAACATGACAAATATAATCAATAATTCTTTAAAATTGTGTAAAGAAGAGATACAATACAAAGATCTTAACGAATTCTTTTAACGTATATAAGGTTTTGATATATGGATTTTAAGTAAAACTTTTGCTTTTAGCAACAATTTTGTGTTAATATCAGGGCAATAGGACAAACACAAACCGTGTTAGAGAGGTTGGAGAAGCTACTCCCAATTCGTTGGAAAGTGAAGAAAACATATCTACTTCTGAGGTTGATAGTTCAATGTCTTCTAAATTTCGTCCGTATAATTATCCAGTCGCTTCACAAACTACAGAAAACAGCACGCAAGCCTCAGAATATGAAGATGCCGAGTCAGGTATTTTTGGTAGGGGTTAGGGCTGTAATCAAACCGAGTTGAGTCAACTTGATTAGAAACATCGAAGCTCGAAACTTTGACTCGAGCTCGATCACTCAATTATCTTCAAGCTCGAGCTCGATCAAGTAATCAGTATGTTTGAGGTCAACTCAACTTGATTGCCAGTATTAGTATATTAAATAATATTATTAATGAAGGTTAGTATTACTTGACTCGATTAAACAGTATGATAATTATGTAAATATGCATATAGACAAAGGGTAAAATGTAAAGGGTACAAGCTTGATTAAGCTTGCAAGCTTTCTGAGCCGAGTATATTAATACTAGAAGTAGATCCGCGTTGGCTCGACTTGGTTACACACGTAGCGGGTAGTACTATCGAAACAACCGGGTCAGGTTCGGTCAACCCAGTGCACTATTTTTCCACAAAAAATGTTTGTAAATAATTTGCATGCCAAATGTGATGAAGAAAATTATTGTATCTTAATAATAATTTGGGTTTTTGAATGAAACCATTTACGAGTTTTTCCGCGTTAGAATTACATGCTGTGTGCTTTTCAAAAGAAAAAAAAAGAAATACATTTTGTGTGAAGTTTGACCCGTTTTCTTTTAAGCTACTTTTTTATCGATATTGGCTGTTTGACCCATTAGATTTAACAATTAAATGGATCACCTTTGCCACCTCTAATTTCTTTTTTCTTTCTGGTTTTCATTGTCAACTTAATTTGAATTTATAATAACTTGGAAATAAATTATTTCTGCAGCGTATTCTCACCAATCTTCTTCCAGATATAGTTCTATCCTCAACTTGCAACCATCAGTTGCCGTGAAAACAGATGATCCACTCTCTATCCCTTATTATCCAGTTCCTTCCTCAAGTAACTTTTTTACTTATCTATTTTTTATTATAATAATTATTGAACTATTTGCTCATAACATGAAATTCTAACGTTACTAAATTTTACAAACCCATGTACAGATGATTATGATGGAAAATTTCAAGCAAATCCCGATATGAGTTTTGTATCACTCATGCAAGGGGTCAAAGATGGGAATAATCTCGATTCTGGTTTGACATATGGATTTGAAGACTACAGTGCAGGAAGTCAATCTGCAAGCTATCAATCACCAAATCTTTCAACCACAACTTATGACACAACTCCGCATCACATGATGCCAGATGGATTTGATAAATTGCATGAGTTCAGAGGAATTCCAGACTGGCAGGTACCAGACACACACACACACACACACACACACACACACACACATATATATATATATATATATGGAGAGAGAGAGAGAGTTGGGATCATGTGAGAACAATCTCATTCGTGAGAAGGTGAAAACGAATTTGAAATAAATATTACATATTCATAACAATTTTTTTGGTGCTAATTTTTCTTGAAGGGAGAATGTATGTGGAGGATACACAGGTGTTCAACGTTTTCCATTAAGGCGGCACACCTATTAAAGCTATGATAGACGCCACCTATGTATGGTGTTTTTTGTATAGATTTTCTGTGGATAACATACTGAATGACAAAAACGAAGTTTATTATTGAAAAGACAAATATTTTTGATGAAATATTAACATATTATGAGTTAAAGTTGTTTTAAAAAATGTTTAAGGGAATTTTCGTCATTAAACATGTCTTCTTTTGAAACAGGTATAAATGAACAACAGCTACATAGGTGGGTGGCCTATATGACGGTTCTAATAGATTGGTGGCCTTGATGAAAATAGTTGAATACTTTGTTGGCCTCGATATACATCATCCCCTTTCTTTTTAACTTAAAAAACGTGTGCTATAAAAAATTCTGATTCTTTTGGGTCTTTCAGGGTTTACCTTTTTTTCCCTGTGAAGGTAACAAACCTTCACACGTTACAGTGAAGTTGTTTCCCTGACAAATTTTTTTTAAATTGTTTTTCTGACAGTACTTTCTAATGGGTAAAAAGACGTGATTTGAATGTGTAAAAGTTGATTTAAATTTGAGGTTGTTCTTACAAGCACGATTTAAGTGTAATAATTTCAGCCCGTTTGGATGTGCGTTTTGTTTCCAGCTGAATTAACTTGTGAATTATTCATCTCAATGGAAAAACCTTAACAAATACTAAGTTGTCTTTTTATGAAAATTGCAGCTTGATGCAGGATACAACAATAATAATGATAATCCCCCCTCTAGGTTTCACCAAGAAGCTAGTTACACAGAAATTCTTAATTCCTTTGAGACAACATATCCCATTGATCAGCATAAGCCTCTTGCACAAAGCAACCTTGGATTACAACAATTGGGAGACGAAGAAGTTGTTGGAAAATCCATGAAGCAAAATCTCGATGGTCCCCTTATGGATGAAAAATCTGCTTCTTTGAAACCCCCATTTTTGGAAGGGGTTATGAAAGAAGGTCTTAAGAAACTCGACAGCTTTGACCGATGGATGACCAAAGAACTTGGTGATGTAAAAGAATCACAAACTCAGTCTACTTCAGGGACTTATTGGGAAGCTGTTGAAACTGAAAACGGGGTTGATGATTCGATTATTAGTCCACAAGTTCACTTGGACAGTTATGTTTTGGGCCCGTCTCTCTCTCAGGATCAACTTTTCAGCATTATTGACTTTTCTCCTAATTGGGCGTATGCTGGTTCTGAAATCAAGGTACTTTTTTTTGGGTTTGAGGGGCAGGGGATGTGTTTAGTCTGATTGTTGTGATTTGATTTCTCAATAATCAGTTTGACTAATTGGGTAATTGATTATTATTTTTATTTATCTACTTTCTAAATAATCAGATTTGGATAATTAGGTAAGGAGTTGCTGCAAGAAAACTTATTAATATTATAGAGATGAATCTAAGTTTATTCAACTCTAGTTAACTTTTGGCAACCGAGTATGTGATAGGTGTGTGGGACCAACTGTCCAAAATAGTTCAGGCAATTTGTGTATTTTACAAGGGGGCTTAGTGATTGTTGATTATTTATTTGTTAGGTTTTATGCTAATTAGTTTCCTTTTATTCTAATGACTTCTTTACCAAGTCTCTTGGTAACCAAATTAGAATCTTAATATGGTATTAGGGTCAAGGGTTTTTCTTAGAAATTCTTGCGTTTTTCTTTGTTTCATGTGGTTTGTAAGTAAAGCTTGAGATTTTATTCGTATGATGGTGGCAAAATGGGTGGGCTGGGCAGATTGGGTAATATTTATAATTGCTTGGGGGTAAATCCAGGTAATCTTTTTATGGGTCATAATTGACCCAAACACTTTCTGTCTCTGATATTATTAATTTTGTAAATAAACATATAGGGTGTCAAATGAAAGATGAGAAAAAAACGTACATTATTTAATAACAATCAGAATTTTGAATTAATTGCTTTAGGAGGTTTATTTAGGCCTCAAAAATATACTTTGGATGACTTAAAACCTGCATCCTTTAAAGGTAAATTTCAAAATAAGCCCATTCACAAGTGAATGGGTCAAGATTACCACCTCCTGTATATAATCAACTAATTCTTCTTGAAGCTGCAATATTGGCTTTATAAAACACATCCCCTCATTATCAGATTAATAAAAAGAAAGGGAACAACACGTAAAGTTGAATTACGGTGGGCTTAATTGCCCCATTCTCTCTCTTTATTTATTTATTTATTTTTACTACAAGCAGGTTCTAATAACAGGCAGATTCTTAAGAAGTCAACGAGAATTGCAACATTGTCAATGGGCTTGTATGTTTGGAGAATTAGAAGTCCCTGCGGAGATTGTAGCTGATGGTGTTCTTCGTTGTCATACACCCGAACACAAGCCAGGAAGGGTTCACTTTTACATAACGTGTTCCAATCGGGTTGCTTGCAGTGAAGTACGAGAATTTGAATTCCAAACCAGTGAGAATAATCACGAATCTGGTAATCCTGATATTGAAACTGGTGACAACTCAAATGAAATGCTTTTGCACATGCGATTTGTGAAACTATTATCACTTGGGTCTCAAAATTCTGTTCCTAGTATCGATGATCCTCAACTTATGACCCAACTTAGTTCATTAATTCAAGAGGATAACAATGAGTGGGACCAAATGTTGAAATTATCATCAGAAGAAGAATTTTCTTCAGAAAAAGCAAGGAATCAACTCCTTGAGAAGCTACTCAAAGAGAAACTATATGCATGGCTTGTTAATAAAGTGGCAGGTGGTGGAAAGGGTGCTAGTGTTTTAGATGAAGGAGGGCAAGGTGTGTTGCATTTTGCAGCAGCACTTGGATATGATTGGGCAATTCCACCAACGGTTGCTTCAGGTGTTAGCATTAATTTTAGAGATGTCAATGGCTGGACGGCTCTCCACTGGGCTGCATCTTGTGGCAGGTAAATGTGGGTGTTAGGCGGAGGTTCACTTGGAAACCACAAAACTTAGAGAACCAAGGAATTAATTTTGGGCCCTTGGATAAAAAAATGAAGGGTCAAGAACACATGTGAATGAATTGTAAATCACATGTGAATTAAGACTTGTACGGGTGCATGTACTTGTTCACATGGAAATTGTAAGTTACATGTGAATTATGACGTGTATATTTGCATCAGCATGTTCACATGTGAATGAAATGTAAAATCACATTTGAATTAAGATGTGCACATGTGAATTAAGGTGTGAAATTCACGAGTGAATTTACATGTGATTGCTTGAATCTTGGCCCTTCAAAATTTTGATTTGACGGATTAGATTGGTTTTGTGGTTCTCAAGTGAATCCATCCCTTTAGCGTGTGATATGTATTTGCGAGTATTATATTACCTTGGGTTTATTTTCTTGATGGTTATATGTTTCACAGTTTGCTATCAGTCCATGAGTGCAGTCTATAAGTTTGTAGAGGTGGATAAATGAGTGGGTTGGGGTAACAGGTTTACTTCAACATTCCAACCCACCCGACACTTATTAGTCCATTTAATATGATTTTGTAAATGAACAATGTGTTGAATACATTTATCAGTTTCGTATTTACAGAAAGAATAATTTATAGTTAGTTAATAGATTAAGCAATTTACGAATTTTTTGACATGCCATTTGACATGTTTTCTTTTTGGTTAATCATTTTATTAACTCATCTTATGAATCACAAAATAATATAATTTACAACAATAATCTAAATCTTTGCATTGAACAATTGAGAACGTCATATGCGTTAACAGACTTTGCACTTCTTCCCACTAGACCCTTTCTCCTTTTCAGTTAAACTTTTTCATTTGAACGTAACCCAAATTGAATAATATAATTAGTAAACCTAATCTTTTAATTAAAATGACTTACGATTTTGCAGAGAACGTACAGTGGCTTTTCTAATTTCACAAGGTGCATCAGCAGGAGCATTAACAGATCCTTCCCCAAGATATCCAAGAGGCCGAACACCTGCAGATTTAGCTTCCAGCAATGGAGATAAAGGAATTGCAGGATATTTAGCTGAAACTGCTTTAAGTGCCCACCTTGAACTCCTTAAATTAAAAGATGCTGCTGCAAATGCCAAAGAGACTGATACTTCGGGTTCAAAAGCTGTACAGACAGTCTCAGAAAGAACACCAACACCAGTGATTTATGGGGAAGGATTATCATTAAAAGATTCTTTAGCTGCCGTCTGTAATGCTACTCAAGCTGCTGCTAGAATTCATCAAGTGTTTAGGGTTCAGTCTTTCCAGAAAAAACAGTTGAAAGAACACGGTGATAATAAATTCGGTTTATCAGATGAGCGTGCACTTTCACTACTTGCTTTAAAAACAGCAAGAACTACTAAACAACATGACGAACCGGTACATGCTGCTGCTGTTCGAATACAAAATAAGTTTCGAAGTTGGAAAGGGAGAAAGGATTTTCTAATAATGAGGCAAAGAATAGTCAAAATTCAGGTAAAAGTAATGAAGTGTTTGCCTTTTTTTTAATGACGGGTTGTTTGGATGTGCTTTATAAAAGTAATTATGTGATTATTGTGACATAAAGTCAAATAATTAGCTTTGAATGATCCATGTTTCAGATCTGCAGCAGCAAAGCTGACTACTTTTTATTCCTCTTTTTTTACCAAAATTTTCAATGTTTATAGTCATTGGAATTATGCATGAAAATTTGTTTGTGTGATGAATAAGCTGTCATATTTGAAAAACTTGACAAAAAAATAATTCATTTTATCAATTAGTTCGATGAAATTATCAAGATTTTGCGGCCTAATTATCTGATTATTATGACTTCAAACATTATCTCCTGCTACCCATTTTTATCATAATTGATTATTTGATTATGATTATTCAAATATTACATAATCAGTTTCAAAACACACATCCAAACACCTCCTAAATGCTGTACTCTGAGTTTACCTATGTCCGAAGTCTGAGTTCACATCCAACCCCTGAATATAGCATATGCACAATACCAATCATGTTCAATGTTTCTGTTACCTTCTTGAATCTGTATGTCTCTTGCAATTTGTAGAATGAACTTAATTTTTGGTTGATGTAGGCACATGTTAGAGGGCACCAAGTGAGAAAGAATTACAGAAAGATAGTGTGGTCAGTGGGAATATTAGACAAAGTAATTTTACGATGGAGGCGTAAAGGAAGTGGTTTACGGGGTTTTAAGCCCGAAGCAATTACTGAAGGTGAAGCTAAACCATCAAAAGAAGACGATGATGATTTTTTCAAAGAAGGCAGGAAGCAAACCGAACAAAGGTTGCAAAAAGCCCTTGCAAGGGTTAAATCTATGGTTCAGTATCCTGAAGCTAGAGATCAATATAGAAGATTGCTCAATGTTGTTAACGACATGCAGGAAAGCAAGGTACACATGTAAAAACATTTTTTCAGACAAAAATGTCGTAAAATTACAAAGTACTTTTGTCAAAGGTCTTTTTTGGTAGTTATACTTTTTTTGGTGTCATTTTGGTCTAATTGATGTGCTATAATTTGGTAATTTAAGCAGAATGTGCTAATTTGGTAATTTAAGCAGAAAATACGTGGCATTGTCATTTTGTAATTAAATTACCAAATTACCACATTGACACAAAGTAATTATACCCAAATGGGCTAAAAGAAAGTATGATTACAAAAACGTACTGTTGACAAGACTACGTTGCTATTTTATGATATTTGGACGTATCAAAATCATACCTATTTATCCTCACTTGCATATCTACTAGCAGAGAGATTAGAGATGGCAATTTCCACACATATGACGAGAGTAGTTATATTTCTACAGATCAATGCGTAGAACAAAATAAATTGAAATTTTTTTTTATCAAAAGTTAATTTCTAATGCACAAACCTTCCTGAATCATTTTATCAAAAAACTAGATTAATGTTGAAATGATAGAATTTGTCACTAAACTCGCTGTTGGTCTGTATAGAAGACTCTCTACTGTGGGTATTACCTCCCCCATAACCCGCTTACGTGGAATTGATTGTGGTGTTGGTTGTCATCGTCACCATATCACACTAATTCTGTAAAAACAATTTGAACTATATGAACAGAAGTGTTTCAGGTACTGATCTTATCCATTTTGACCCATACAAATTAGTACTACTTCGGTACTTCCCGACCATTACCCAGCACCACGATCTGCCCATTTTCCACCTCTTATTTCTTGATTATATTTCTGGGCAGGCTGTGTATGATAAGGCTCTGGAGAGTTCAGAAGCAGCCCTGGAATTTGATGAGGATTTGATCGACCTTGATGCATTGCTGGATGGTGATGATGATGCCTTTATGACTATTTGAGCCTTAATTTGAAGTTGCTGCTTTGTTGAATCTGGTTATCTTGTGATACAAAGCTTTATTTTGTAAATGTGATTGTTTGGTTGAAAGTGTTGACTTGAAACGTTGGGTAAAGACTTGCATAGGAACAGTGGTATCTATGTACATTATATGTTACTAAATGAAATACTTTAGACTTGGTTATATAATTGGTAACTTGCATTTTCATTGTTAATCTGTTGATTAGTTTCTATGTATTAACATGAATGCTTACAATTAGATATTTTTAAGAATGCGAACAATTTATGCATTATTATCTTGTATTATGTGTTTTTAAATACTTGTATTTATTGTTTATTGACAAATTTTATTGTGTACGAAAGCTCTTTTTACAAAGATGATTATAGAAAGATACCAGGATTCTACTCAAACGAGAGCAGCGGTACTCTCCGAAGTCCGCAACTAAGGAGGCAGTTTTGGTCGACCATCCTGAGTGACACTCATTCCCGGCTTTTCTTTCGACCACATAAGATTGCTCCGATCTCTACCGCAGGTGCCAAAGAAGAATGAGAAGAAGCCCGAAAAAGAGCAAAAAGGAACATAACCTGCGCCTTTGATGTTAGGCCCCGGCGGAAATTTTCCGAAACCGAACTGAATGGAATTGTTACTTTCCAAAAATGCTTTCTGAAAAGAACCTTGGTGGTGAAATGGTAGACACGCGAGACTCAAAATCTCGTGCTAAAGAGCGTGGAGGTTCGAGTCCTATGCAAAGTGCTCTATTCAATTCTTTGGGAAAAACCTAAGACCGGGCAATAGATTACTTAGAGGTTTACTTTATTCTTGACTGCTTTCCAGCTATAAAAGTGGATTACCCTTGGAAACCTTTGAAA
>JAUEJL010066956.1:0-29177 GCA_032274825.1 Drosophyllum lusitanicum | reverse complement strand
ATTCAACGCTTGGCGTGTGACCCAATAGGCCCGTGCCTCATCGGCAGTGATCCAATATACGTGTATCAGTGGGCATAAATCCAACAGAGCCGTCTACAAGACACCTGTGTCAGTGCATTTTGTCTATTTTATGTCAATATTTCACTTGATTAGTTATAAGTTATAACTCAAATCCAGTAGAATATTCATCAGTGTTGCATCGCACCCATTAACTTTCATACCATGGGTCCTGCTATGCCCCTTTTTTACTTTATCTTTACACATCTTGTGGATCCATCATGTTCTTAGAAATCGAAATTCTATGTGAAGCATGATTCATGGTATATTAAATACACAATATGTTAAAAAGTAAATAAGCAATTAGCTTTGAAATTTCCAAATTGCATATGATCATTGTGTACATACTTGCTGATATGTTTATCATTTTATCCTTAGTGACATATGTTCTTTTTATGTGACAGTCGCATATATTGGAGATCCGTACCATACCCGAGGCTTTACCATACTTTGTGACTCCCAAGGCTGTGGATGAAGACTCTCCACTTTTGCAGCAATTAACACACTGGGCTGCGTGTTCAATCACACAGGCACTCGAGTATTTCACTCCAGCATACAAAGGTCACCCACGTGTTATGGCTTATATTTTGAGGGTATTGGAGTCATATCCTCCATCCCGAGTAACATTTTTCATGCCCCAGCTAATTCAAGCTTTAAGATATGACGATGAGGTGGGTATTGTCAACGCCACTGTATGTTTCTATAATTTTAATGCTTTCATCTTTAAGATGTTTTTAATAACTATTTTAATAACATGCCTGGATTAGTCTCCACCAAACAAACTAGGTTTTTTTTTGTTATTGAGCGTGATCAAAAAAGTTACATGGCTTTTGTTTGACAGGGTATGGATACTTGTAATTAAAGTAGCAAGAGGAGGGAGGGGTGGGTCGGGTAACAGGTCAAATGGTTTGGATTGAAACACCTTTTGGGTTTCGAACCTGTACAAAAAATGAATGTTTAGTTATGCTTACGAAAATAATATCCTTGCCGTAATAATCTAAATTGTTGAATACAACTTTCTGGGCAGTTGTATCTTTAAAATTTTGGGGTATCTCCAACTTGTTTGACTTATTTGACTGGTTTCCCTTCTAGCTAACTTTTTTATTTAACCTGTTTGTGACAAACGCGGTCATAGAACAATGTTGCCCTTTCAAGTACCACAAAACGACAGTCAGTTAATTTGCAAGCATTTACACTCCGTTCTCGGGTTTTTTTTAAGACGGAAAGTGAAGGAAAGGAAAGGGATGGAAAGAAAGGAAAAGAATGGGAGGGATTGACTTTTGTTCTTGAGTTGAAAGGAAAGGAAATGGAGGGGAGTCCTTTCCTTCCTTATCATCCACTTTTGGAAGGAAATATTTTAAGCCAAATAACCCCTCCTTCCCTCACCTCCTTAAAAAAACTCAAGAACATATTAACTTACATGTTTCCTTTCTTTTCCCTCCCTTTCCTTCCTAAAAACAACTCGAGAACGGAGTGTTATACTTCATTGCTGTAGTTTCTCAAGCGTAAGTCTACTAATGAACCCTTGTCTGCAACTGCAGAAATTGGTTGAAGGATACCTGATTAGAGCTGCCCAAAGGAGTGACGTGTTCTCTCATATTCTTATTTGGCATTTACAGGTCAGTACATTTTGCCTCTGATTTATATATTAAATTTTAGGGTTAATTTCATATATACCCTTATTAAACATCAAAATATCTTATTTGCGTAGCTTAACTTATAAATATCATATATACCTTTCTTAAACTTTCATAATATCTAATTTGCCCAGCTTAACTTATAAATATCATATATACCCTTCTTAAGCTTTCATAATATTTAATTTGCCCAAATCATCATTTTTATCAATTCTTAATCATTTTAAATGAATTATGATTATAAAATATAATTAAATGACTATTATACCCCTCTTTTAAATCTATTTATAAAATTTCACCATTACCTTTACTAAACTTTTTAAATATCACATTTATCCAAGTTATATATATTATACATACATACATACATACATATATATATATATATACACACACGATTCTATTAATTAATTTGGATGATCGAGTACGGTTCATGTGTTTGTGTGTGTGTGTATAAGGAATTAATGCACCAGTCAAGAATTACGCTGAAAACATATTTTAAAAACAATTCTAATTCTTTCAAACAAAAGCATTACTCTGAAAATAATAATTTTTTAAAGGGCAAAATGCACCAAAATACAACTAACTTTAGCTAAGTTGTCATTGTATACAACGAACTTTTTTTTTTCTAAAATTAATACAGAAGACTTTCAAAATATTACCATTATATACAATTGGTAACCTGAAGTTCAGGTAACCAGTTGCCTTTAAATTTTTTATGTACTTTTTATTTTAAATTCATGTGCTATTCAAGTGGTTGTATGTTCTTCAAATTTATAAACACCACAAATACAATCTTTATAAACAAACCCAAATCTATGCAAATAAGATGAACACGCGTCAAACATCACCACTAAATCTATGAACAAAAAGAAATCAAAAACCCCCAATCAAGAAAATAAGATGAACACCCAGAAAACCGTATAAAGAAATCAAGAAAGATCTGTGAACCCATCTGTAAACCCATGAACAAAAACCCCCAATCAAGACATCAATAGATCCATCCAACTTAGAAAACCCTAAATAAAGAAAACCCTAACATGTTGGATATCTCAAGAAAGATTTCCATCATAGCTTTTGAAATGACATCAATGGTGGTTTGCTACAACGACGTTGGTGATGGGAGAAACCCGTCGACAAGGGTGTGAGTCGGAGAAACCCATCAAACAACACCGGAGTGGATTTTGAAGGGACGGCAGTGGGTGGATCTTGAAGCGACGGCGGTAAGGCGACGGTGGTGGTCTTCGGACTATGAAGGCGGTGGTTGTCATCGGACTATGAAGGAGATGAAGATGTGGTGGGTGTTGAAGATTTCAAAACTAAAAATAGTTTGAAGATGAAGATGTGGTTGGTGTCGAGGATTTCAAAACTAAAACTAGGATCTATGTTGTATTCGTCTATCACGTGGTTGCAAAAACCCTTAACATTGTTGTAGATCTTGTAGAAATAGGAAAAATCACCTGTAGCCTGGCCCTTCATCTTTATGGTGGTGGTGGTGGATGGCTATGAAAGGACAAGAAACCTGCTTGTGTTCTTGTTTTTTTGTTAATTAAAATTATAAAAATAACAAAAAATAATAATAAAAGATAGGGAAACCGGTTGATGCCAATAGGTGACCTATTATAACAGGTCACTTGCATACAATGTACGAGATTTAAAAGTTGATTGTATTAATTTTTTTTAAAAAGTTCGTTGCATATAATGGTAGCTTACTTAAAGTTGGTTGTATTTTGAAGCAGTTTGCCCCTTTTTAAAGAACATTTTTAGACACAAATTTACTAACATTTATGAAAGATATGAACATCGCTTGAAGTAAAATGCCTACAAACAAATGAATTACTCTGACATGCAAATATAAAAAACCATTCAATAGTAATTATTCGTACTAGCTAGAAATATTGCCTATCAAATTTATGCGGATGGAATGGTTAAGCGACATTTTTTGGCTCCTTCCACAAATATATTTAAAAAGTTTAGTAAGGGTACACGTAAAATTTTATAAATAGATTTAAAAGAAGGGTATTATAGTCATTTAATTATTTTTTATAATCATAATTCATTTAATATGATTAAAATTGATAAAAATGATGATTTGGGCAAATTAGATATTATGAAAGCTTAAGAAGGATATATATGATATTTATAAGTTAAGCTGGACAAATAAGATATTATGAAAGTTTAAGAAGGGTATATATGATATTTATAAGTTAAGCTGGGCAAAAAAGATATTTTGATGTTTAATAAGGATATATATGAAATAAACCCTAAATTTTATATGTAATACATTAAGTTATAGGCGAAGGTTCAAACGAGACTGTTTTTCGTACGAGAATTTTGAAAACCAATCTTGGCCCTTAATTAAAATAAATCAACGGCTTTTTAATGAGTGATTAATGGCTCATTAATGAGGGTTATTTTGGGAAAATCAAGACTCATTAAATAATGACTCATCCACCCGAAAGCAATTCACGGCTGGGTAAATATAAATGACCAAAATACCCCTATTAATGAGTCATTAATGATGTTACAAACAGTTCTCGTACGAAAAACAATTCTCGTTTGAAGTTTTTCCTTAAGTTATATATCTGTCTTCTTATGTATGTATATATGTATCTATATGTGCATTTTACCAACTTGCATTATATAAAACTGTTTAACTTATTTATCTGGATATATCTGTATTTTATATATAATGGTCAAATTTTCTAATATAATATATTAATTAAATGTAATAAGAGTAAACAATAACAGTATCTCAAAATCAACTCAAAGTCAATTCCTCAATTATATTTTGGTAGCTTGCACCAATTACTAGTTTACTACAACTTTAAAGTCTTTCCATATAAAGCTTAGCTTTCCAAATAACACGAAAAACGTAACAAGCCAGGGTCTTTCGGGAAGATTGTTTACATCCCCCCTATACCCCGCCCAGACAGAATTGGGTACTCTTGTTATTGTTGTGTAATAATGTTCCAACTTTCATGTAGTAACTGGAGTATTTCTTGATGGCAGGGTGAGACCTGTGCACCAGAGCAAGGGAAAGAAGCTATTTCAGCAAAGGTACATGCATCCTTTTGTCCATTTATATCTATTGTTGTGTACAGGAAACAACTACACTGGTAGAACTAATAAGCCATGTTCTTTCACTACATCTTTGGTTATGATTTATGATTCAATACCAAATTTCTGTCCATTTTTCTTCTTTCAGACAACAGCATTTTTGGCTCTACTGCCCCTTGTCAGAGAACACATCATCGATGGTTTCAATCCCAAGGCTCGCGACATATTTCGCAGAGAATTTGATTTCTTTGAAAAAGTCACATCGATATCAGGTGTTCTCTATCCGCTTCCAAAAGAAGAAAGAAGAGCTGGTATACGAAGGTATGTTTTTCTTTTTTAGATTATACTCATTCATCGTGGTTTGCTTGCAATGAAACAAGACCCAACCAAACTGAACTGGGAATTAAGAACAATGAACCAAGAATGGGATAGATCTAAACCTGTCTGATTGCTGTTTAGAACAGCTTCAGTCCCAAACTGGACCGTAGATCGGATATAAACTCGGGGTTAGATATTTTTAAATATATTAATATAAAAAGAGTCCAAGACATTGTTTCTAGTATGGAAACTAAAAAATTCTAGAAAATAACATTTGGCTCCGAACTGGACTGGAGTGGACCAACTACCAAGAACTGCCAAATATTCCCGGGGCGGTACCCATGAAAAAGATCCACGCAGGGGTGTTCATCGGGTCAGGTTTTCGGGGTTGAGTTTTTTCCAAGTCAAACCGTAAACTGCAACGAACCGAACCAGGTTTCAGTTTGAATCAAATTGAAAATGAATTCGGTTGGATTTTGGTTTCAACATGTTCGAATTTGAATTCTTAATTCTAATCCCAGAGAACTTTTAGCAATGTAAAACTTAGAAATTTGGAAATTCAGAAACTTAGCAATTTCAAATGAAGAAACCTAGGGTTTTGTTGTGTGTCCCTTCCCGGGTTCGTCCCTTTTGAAGTTTCAGCATTGCTTAATTCCTGATTCGAATTGAGTTTAAAGTTTATTGAATTTTTCAGGAGTGGTAGATTTTCGATGTAATCAGATTACCAGGAAAAAGAAATTGTCACCATAAAGAGAGTATAAAGTTTAATAAGTGGCAGAATTTTCATATAATTAGATTCTAGGGAGAAGAAAAAAGAATGGGTAAAATGATGAAAAATGAAAAAAGCACACCTAATCAAATTGAACCCTGAATTTCATCATTATAAATGAGGTTGCCTTGCCTTGACCATCAGGCAATTGTCACTATTATTTTTAGACTCTTGCATTAATATATTTTATTAAATTTAATGGGGGGCAAAAGATGGAAATGTCTCTATATTTTTTCTTGGAAAATACATTAAGCACCAAAAATTCGATGACGGCAATTGCCCTCCCTCGGTCTGACCTTGAATATACAGAATGGAGAACTGGTTTTTAAAAGTATGCAGAACCGAGAACCAGGCCGAATATAGCCAGTATCTGTTAGGTTTTCCGGTACTGACCTATTTTTGCACTCTTTGTGACCGTAGCCACATTATATATTCTTCTGTTTTAGCCTGTAAATAATCAATTCTTATATCTTATGAATGCTTCGTGATACAGAGAGTTGGAAAAGATTCAGTTGGATGGCGACGACCTTTACCTACCTACAGCACCTAATAAGCTTGTCAAGGGTATTCAGGTTAACAGCGGAATACCGTTACAGTCAGCTGCAAAAGTGCCAATTATGATCACGTTTGATGTGGCTGATCGAGATGGAGATCCTAATGATATAAATCCCCAAGCTTGTATATTCAAGGTGAACATCATCATTTATAAATTACCATTTTTCTGGGTTCGGGATATATATTTTTGCACCTTAAATAAAAAAAATAACAGATTATCTTCCCTCCTCTAATGAACCTCCTTTATGCAGGTTGGAGATGACTGCCGACAGGATGTCCTTGCTTTACAAGTTATCTCACTTCTGAAGGACATATTTGAAGCAGTTGGACTCGATCTTTATCTGTATCCTTATGGAGTACTTCCAACTGACCCAGAGAGAGGAATAATTGAGGTGAGCCATCCCATCATAGATCAGCTTTTACTGTCTAGTTTTGCCTTCTTTATTTTATCTTCAATCTTTTTATGCTCTGGTAATTTCATAAGCCCCATCTTTGGACTTAAAACAAAGCATATGTACTGTTATTTGCCCTTATCTGTTACAAAACCCAATTGGTTATTCTGTCCGCAGGTTGTTCCAAATACACGCAGTAGAAGCCAGATGGGTGAGACCACAGATGGTGGTTTATATGAAATATTTCAACAGGACTTTGGAGCTGTTGGTTCTCCAAGTTTTGAAGCTGCCCGTCATAATTTCATCATCAGCAGTGCTGGTTATGCTGTTGCCAGCTTGTTGCTTCAGCCAAAGGATAGACATAACGGAAATCTTCTATTTGACAAGTTTGTTACGGAAATCTATAATAGTTTAATTAGATTTTCCTCAAACGTACACATGTTTTTATGCTCTCATACAATCTTGGGGTTTAGCAATTGCTTTCACCTTGGTTTTCTGTTGGAGTTTTTAATAGGATTTTCAACCTTTTTTATATCAGCAAAAGATAAGGATTACATTTATATCAAAAGAAAAGGCTTTTATCTTTTTGTTGCTTTCCTCTTCATTCTAATATATGGCCGTTTTAATTCAGTCACTAAAATGATGGGAATATCAATTTGGGAGATGATTTGTACACAACACATTTTAGCCATACATAACAAATTGGACATTTATACCCTTGTGTATTTATCATCTTTATCTCCCATCCAAGTATCTAAGGGGCATAAATGTCCAACCAACAATATATTGTTGTGTATTGCCAAAGTGTTTTGTGCACAAATCAACTCCCATACAGTTTACCATCACAATGCCACCATAATCTCACTGCTCAGCAGTCTATTTATTTGTATATCAATTCTCCACAAAAGCTTAACAAGATATGTTTAGTTGTATTAGTTGAGAGATGAAGCTATATTTTATTACGTATGATGCTATGTGACATGAATTAAATTACTAAATTAGTTAACATGAAGACTTGTGAATGCAGTGCTGGTAGACTTGTCCATATTGATTTTGGTTTCATCTTGGAGACGTCACCTGGTGGAAACATGCGGTTTGAAAGTGCTCACTTTAAGCTGAGTCATGAGATGACACAATTGCTTGATCCTTCGGGTGCAATGAAAAGTGAAACTTGGTTTTTATTTGTAAGGTAAGGATACACGTTCCTCTTTCCCCATCTATGCCCAAGTTTGTAATTACGTTTTGATAGTTTTGTCATCAAAAACCTAATAACTTGTTTTGAAAGCATAATATCATTTTTCACTATCACCATCTCTAATCAAAGCAACCTTTTTTCTTTCTTGAAACCTCACCCAAAGGCGAGTAATCCTTGGTGATATGTTGACCAACCACAAAGTGTGGCGTTTTAATTAGAAACTTGTAGGCCATCCTGAAAAGCTCCAATCACTCTAATAAACCTTTCCTCCATCCATGACTAGAGTGAACTTTTGTTTTGGATATCCAAGCCATGGCATGATGGGCATGTTGGGTAATGGGTCAAACAGCTCCAGATTGAAACATGTCATTTTTATTACGAGTCAAATGGGCCAGCTGAGGGTGGACTGATCCACTATCATTTTTTTTGTCCATATTGATTATTATTATAAATAATCCATGCATTGATTATGACTACCAAAATAATACTATTACATTAATAATTTATGTGCTTGGTTCATGGTTATGGACTAGAAGGAATGGGTAAGATGTTCATTAATCAGGCTTCATTGACTATAATGAAATCACCCATTACTTGAAAAAAGGGTAATGGGCCATCACTCACTAAATCCGGGGGGAATGAATAACAAAATATATGATAGTAGTAATGATTTCCTAACAGAAACCAAGCAACAATATAACGGGAATGCTCATTCCATTACCCAGGATTACTATTCTCATTCCCTTTCATATTACTGAGTCGGAGGTTGTACCAAAAATATACTTTATGTGACTTTCAACCCTTTGACACATTATCCTTTTAGCTAAATTTCTTGATTTGACTCATTTAAGGTGAAAAGACAACCAAATCTACCCATTCATAAGTGGTGGTGAAATTGCCACCTAAAGTCAAACCTAACAATCATCAACTTCAAGTTAGCATTTTCATTTTTAAGTAGTTGATGCAGTCATTTTTTGAAGCTTCGAATGGAACAGCTTATAAAAGTCGAAAGCAGATCCAGTCAAGCATGTAGTGTGTTTATGGTATCTTGAAGTCACAAGAAGTTACATAATGAAATTAAACAGAATATGTCATGTAGTTTTCTCTCTCTTGATTCCTGATCTCAGTTTTTATATTCTCAGCTTGTGTGTGAAGGGATACCTTGCTGCTCGTCGCTATATGGATGGCATCATAAACACAGTGTTGATGATGGTAGAAAGTGGATTACCTTGTTTTAGCAGAGGAGACCCGATTGGTAATCTAAGAAAGAGATTTCATCCAGAGATGAGTGAGAGAGAAGCAGCAAACTTCATGATCCGCATATGTGCAGACGCATATGACAAATGGTCAACTGCTGGCTATGATCTTATACAATATTTACAGCAGGGTATCGAAAAGTGAAAACCGCTTGTTTGGGGGTTGTTCATGCTATGTACACTTGTACCAATTTGCATATTCTTCTTATAATTGTTTGTATACTAAACTAAATTATCCAGGAATTTGGACTCGGTTTTAGGCACGCTAGGAGATGATAGATTAGAAACTAGAAGTGAGTTGACTTGAGAAAAATTTGTAAATTATGACTTTTACATGAGAAAATCATGTTTATGTTGTTCCCTTTCTAATACAAGGTGGCAAGACTCTCCTTATATTGCTGTCTGTTGCCATGTTCATCCTGCTTGTAATGTTTTTTGGGTAACCCACCTAAATAAATTGAATACAACCCTGCTCATATTGTGCCCATATAATTATGGTTGTTATATCTTGACTCTTTAAAGCCTACAAAATCAGCCTAAACTACCTCTAAATAAGTCAAGACAACCTTTTTTTGGGATGTATTTGTTGTTTTTTTTAGAAAAATATCATAAATAATGTGTTTGATCTGACCACTCCTTATTTTTATTAATGAATTATTGAATTTTATTTAAATGTTCTGTTAACCAACATGGCAACATCTAACTATTATTTTCAGGAATATTTGAAAAAGAATTTTCTCACATTTATATTAAATAAGGATCGTGATAACAACAAACTTATGAGATATGTTTAAGAGTTACATATATGCATAAAATATAGTACTCTATGTTTTGAGTTGCGAACACAAACAAACAGTGAAGAAGTTGTCACGGGCGAAGATGGTGTGTTTGTTGCAGGTGAAGAAGGCATTGCTGGTCGTTGTTTCATGGACTAGTGTGTCATGGAAGCAAAAGAGGCTAGGGTTTTGAATTTGTTGTCTTCGATTATTTAAAATGCAAACACCAGGGAACACGGTAGTAATAGTAAGTTTAGTTATTTTATTTTCTGTTTTTTAAAGTAAATGTAAACCTAATTTAAGAAATACAAATTTATGTACGAGTTTAAATATACTTATATTATTACTTAACTCATTTAATTATAATTTATAAAATAAGTAACAAATTTAACAATAAGGATTTAAATTAGTTTATATTATATATATATATGATTAAAATGAATATATATATTATTAATATCTATATCTATATATACAAATGAATATAATCAGAGATAGATGAACGAATATAAACGAACGGATTACCGACAACAAAAGAACGAGAGTTGTGTTTATGTTCGTTCATTTAATTAAACGAACATAAAATTTTGTTCATGCTCGTTTTATTATTAAACAAACTAACATAACCGAACTTCCCGTCAAATAATTTTACAAAGGATTTATAAATATTGGGTTTATTTACGGCCTTAATATCAACTTCAACTCTTCCATCTTTCTATCGTTACAAACCCTCTGTGTTTTTCTCTCTCTACTCCGTCTTTCCATTCTAACCAAACCATTTATATTAAATTATTAAATATAAAATAAAATACGACAATATATTAATATGCGATAAAATACGAGTAAATCTCCGTGTTAATCTGATAATCTTGAGGGATCTAGGTGTAAATGTGTGCGGCAAAGTGATCAAACGGGCATCGCCGTAAACCCCTCTGTTAATCGCGTCTGCTTTGAGTTTCATAAAGATCGTTATATCTTTCTAATCGTTGTTTCTGTCAACTGAATTCAATCGCAGTCCCTCTCTCTTGATCCAATGGCGTTTCTTGGATCAAATTTGCCGACTGAGGTAATCGAACATTCCAGCTTCCATCTCTTGTAGTTTAGGGTTTATCCTTCTTTTTTTCCCCTTCTCATATTAAATTTAGCATTGTTCTTATGATTCAGTTTTATTCTGTAAATTGATTGACTTTTACTTTTTCTGTCAATTCTTTTTCTCTTTCTTTCTTTCCATATACTGAAATCATTGATTATGAATGTTTATGTGACATGAGGGTGTATATTGTGTTGTTTGAGCATCTCTGGAACCAAGTTAGTTACTTTTAGATATGTTGCGTGGTATTTTCTGGAATAAGTTGTAATCTTGTAGATGAAAGAGCAATTTATTGGTATTGATGTTTCTTCATGGTATTATGATCTTGTGGATGATGAATCCTCTTCATCATTGCATTTGGATAACAGTTTTCATGCTGTGACTAAGTACTTCACTTTTCTAACTTTCATGACCCAAAGTTGAACTCATTACAAGTTGCATACCTAGATTAAACCAGTCAGATGGAAATGGATTGAAGAACCAATGTAATTGGTTGTAGTCATGGTGTGCTTTGATACAATTGAGTTCTTGCCATGCTTTGCATAACGTAGCAAATGACATGCATGATCGAAGGCAACCACTCTTACCATTAATCATGTTTTTTTTTCCCTTTGTCCTGATGATCTGCAAGATAGTCAAAAGTCAACATGTACTGGTCAGCAACTCTCAATGATGTATAGAGTTCAGCAAAGTTTAACAAGCACATGCCATTATCTTTGCTGGAAGGGTCTCATACTTGCAGATTTACTCCCACGTCGAATTTACTTCCATATACTTTTATGATGATGTGTTATAAAACTTCTCTGTACTATACACATTGGTCTGAGCTGATTTGTGAATTGTTTCGTTATTGCAGGTTGGTTTGCGTTTGCTTCTTGTCCCCCTTGATTCTAACATTGTAATACGAACAGCATGGTAAGCTTTGAAATGAGGCCATATTTTTTCATGTAATGTTCCTCGTATCATCTGGATAACATGTATCATTATTGATCACAGTCTTAAATAGCACATGAAATGTCTTCTTTGTGTCCTTAAGAAGCTCTAGACTTGTAATCACTTGTAATCTGACATATCTGCTTAATAGTTGTCTGGAGAATCTTCTAGATGTTGTAGGCATTTAAATCTTTTATCTCCGCATTCCCTATATCTGGTTTACCTATTCTGGTTGAATCTTGTTATTTACGGGTAATAAAATCTACAAGCTAGGTTTTTTTTGGTATAACACATCATATTCTTTCTGCAGCTGTTCTGTGGGAGTGATTTTACCTGTTTACTCCACATTCAAAGCGATTGAGACAAAAGATCAAAATGAGCAACAAAAGTGGCTTTTATACTGGGCAGGTAATTAAAGATGTTAACATTGTTATATATACATACCCACCACACACATTTTTTTTGCTGAGCTACTTATTCAAGCTACATGCATATGATATTTCATTAGTACCTCCATTCTGTACCATTTGCTGAACTTTGTACTGTTTCACTTCATTTATATTATAAACATCATCGTTGATGAATTATGATATTGCACTGCTTTTTTTCTTTTTTTGAAATTGTGGTAAGTTTCTTAAATGTCAGATGAATTGCTGTACAATATCTACGAATCTATACATTTTAATTATCAAGAACTTCCTACACTATATCATAATGTTGTCTGAAGAATTGCTGTATAATAGCTTCAGAAGTTGACCAACATATGTATTGTCAAACCAATGGTTCATGCTTTTGTTACTTTCCCACTGGATTGCCGATGATATCTTTTCATATAAATATAATAATATATAATTGCAAGATATATGTTGTATAGAAGTACCTAGGCCAGGCATAATCATGTTATATTTAAGGTCTGATTACATTTTCAGACCCACTGACCTGTTCTTCTTTCTCTGATAATGATATAAATTGCCTGCAGCGTATGGATCATTTAGTGTTGGAGAAATATTTGCAGACAAGTTTATATCCTGGTATCATCTCTACACACTTTTTTTCTATGGCTTAACTGTTCTGACTCTCAGTTTGGTATCCATCTCGTCAATCTTATGGTAATAAACTCAATGTAAGCAACGCTTTTTCAGGTTTCCTCTTTACTATCACATGAAGCTTGCATTTCTTGTTTGGCTTCAGCTTCCAACCACCAATGTAAGCAATCCTTTCTTAATGTTATAAATTAACAATCCTGAGTCCTGACTCAGGTCCAAATCAATACATAATAAATTTGATTTGTCAAGTATTGGATGTACCACAAGTAAATGGTTTTCCAAGCTACTAGTTACCAATCAAATTACATTGGGGGCTTTTAGTTTGTGGCAAAGTGGGTGGATTGGTTAATGGTTCTAAATGCTTCATTTTTTTGTACGGACCGAAATGGATGGGGTTGGGGTGGCCCAAAGTTTATGTCCAAAACTTATTAGTTTTTTGCAAATAGTTAGTGTCACAGATATGATTACGGAAATTATTTTAGTTCAATAGTATAGTTTTTTTAATGAAATGATTTTAAGAGGTTTTATGCATTAAAATTTAGAACTACAATTTGGGTGACTTTCGGCCAATTTGACATGTTTTCTTTGAGGATATATCTTTTGGTTTTATGCATCTGACCCGCTAGAGATAATAACATAACCCGAAAATATTGTAATAAGTAAATGGGTTGAAATTGCTACCTTGACATCTTTGTACTTCTCTTTTCCATATATTCTTTCACCCTCTTTATTATCATTCTTTAGTTTTCAAGCTAAAACTAAATGCATGCTGTTCTGCAGGGGGCTAAGCAATTATACATGAATCATCTACGTCCGTTCTTTTTGAGGCATCAAGCTAGGCTTGATCAAATTGCAGGGTTGTTCTACAGTGAAGCAGTACATCCTCTTCCCACTTGTAGCCATAGCCTAATGGACTGTTCAGTGTGATTTTTAAAGAGCAAAAGTTATTTTTTTGACGTAAAATTTGGAAGTTTTACTATTCAAAATAATTGAAATGAATGTTTGTACTTTGTAACTTTTTTGTTTTCAAATGTTCTATTTTCATAATTCATCATATGAACTTAGCCTAGTCAGAAGTTAACAGGTAAACCGTAAACATTTTCAGGGGAAATTCATTAGTGCTCACCAAGGTGAATTTCAATTTATGAAGACCATTGTGATGAAGATTCTGATGTCAGGTATAGCTTTAAATGATTTTGTTTCTTTGTATAGACGTTTGAATTTCAGAACCATCACACTTTGTTTCAAAGAGCTGGGCAAAAGTAAACAATTTTGGAAACATGACATGAAAAAAAAAATCATTGTACTTCACAGTTCTTGTAAATTGTTTATTTGTTGAAAATGTAGTCTCTCTCTCTCTCTCTCTCTATATATATATATATATATATATATATATCTTCATTTTCCTTTCATATTTGCAAGTACCACTGTTTATTTGCAACATGAAACCAAGAATGCGAAGTAAGGCTGGAAAAATGGGATGGTCGGGCGGATTGAGTAACGGGTTAAATGGGTAAAATTTAGAATCCAAACTCATTTGGTCAAGTTGGGCTGACACACAACTTATTTCTAAAATTTGTTCATAGTTGATGTGCTAACTATGAGCACAAGAACTTTGTTATGACAATGATAATATGAACTTATTTATGAAACTGATGTAAGAATTGTTATAAATTTGAATACTTTTCGGATGACTATGGACCTGTTTGACCTACTAGAGCCATTTGACTTGTTTCCTTTTTAGTTAAATCTTTTAGCTTACTTATGTGACCCATTAATGACGTAGGATAACCCAATTGACTCATTTTATATGTAAATGGGTTGAAATTTCGACCGTAAAAATTGAGAATTAAATAACTCTTTGTTCCTGACTAGAGCTCCAGCAAAATATCCATGATACTTCCTCATGTATTTTGTCTCCCTTTTATCAGTGAAACAATTCATCAATGGTGGCGATCAACCCGCCACAACACAAGAAAGGAGAGCAATAACAGGCCCAAGAGATCAAGTGGAGAGCTCTGGTTCTGATGATGGCAATCATGGTGATGATGCTGCTGATGATGATGACGACGAGGAGTACGTATCTGTCTCTGCCTCATCTTAAGAATCTAGCTCAAGGTTAAACAACATTGTCTATATAGTGCTTGAACCTTTTCCTGTCTCTTATGATTTATCCTAGCGTTGGATGCTATAAATATTTGCATACTGTTTGGCATGCATTTTTAAGAGGTATTCTGACCATCTGAAAACCAGATGGACTTGTGAAGCTATAAAAAATGCATACTTGTATGGGACTATCTATAAAGGTTATGTAAATTAGTTTATAGTAAGTTATTTCTTCATTCTTTCCTAGTTTAACTTGACTTCTATGTGCACTCATGTAATTTCAGTCTAGGACAATGGTTATAGTAAATAACATACTGTGAATCTCTCTTTCATTTTCAGACCACTCAACATTATTTTTACTTTCAAACTATTTCAAGCTTGGAACTCTTTTACTCACTATTTATTTTTTCCTTTTTGATAATATTTACACCTGTAAAAATATAAAATTAGACCAAATACAAATTCCATTAAATAAAAAATAAAAATTACATTAGCCAAAATGACTAGATAAATTAAAAAAAACTCGAATAATATAAATATTACAATCCTAATTTTTCTCTGTGATATGTTTTACAAGATGATATTGATGTTTGATACATGTCTTTTTATCATGTATTTCCTTTTGTTTATCAAGATCTCGTTTCACATATTGACATTGAAGTTAATTCTTTGAGTAATTAGAATTATACCAACTCTCTACGTAACATGAACTATTTTCGTTAGTTAGTGTAAGCTGTGTTTTCACCAAAGTAGTCATTTATGAGAAGATTAGGTGTTCCCTTCTTGACGTCTCGTGGTATTTATACGTGACCTTTTTGACTAACTTTTTTATAAGCCACATCATTGAAACCTCCCTCGCTACTTGACATGTTGTCAACACCAGATGAAGACTACAAATACGAACAAAAATAGCACATTTTTAGTTGAACATATAGAAATTTGATTGTAAAGCAGAAATTTGTTTGTATAGCAGTGTAAATACGAACAAAAATCACATACCAAGTATTAAAAAGTAATGTCTAAAAAAACTAATCGTGGGATACCTCCTTGCCAGAAATTCCAATAACTCGCCATCGCGGATAAATATCATTAACTCACCTAAAACTCGTCAAAAATAGCTTGCGATCAACCTATGCTGGAAAAATATTACTATTATAGGAAAAAGTCGTCTCTCTTTCTCTCTAAGCTCTCTTAATTTGTATCAGTATGCCATACCTACCTCATTTAGCCGAAGATCAACCCACATTTAGCAAACCGGCCATAATTAGTCCCATTTACTACCACTACGTTCGCAATAAGAGTGGTAGCATGTCAAATATGTCATTAAATTAATGTACAAATTAACGAAAGCTCTACACGTACATATGTCATTTTTAGCGAATACAAGACATTTTGAAGAAAATATGCGTGAATAGGTAATATGTTGCTTGCCTTTGCTTCTCGCAAAAAAACACCCCAATTTGCCTATTTTGGCAATTTTCCCTTATTCAGGACAAATTGATCATTTCATTCAATTTTATAACACAATCTTCATAAAAAGACTTCCTGCTTTATAATATAATCAAGAATAATATATTGACATTGATTCTTTGTTTATACCTAACAATTTTCGTTCCATTTAATTTTACTCTTTTTTCAATCTCTGTTATCTACGATTCACTTCTACCAAACACCCCATATACTATTTATTGATTTACAATTTTGGAAATAAACGGTGAGAAAATACATGGAACATCAAGATTATATTTGTTTTTTAAGTTTTTCTTTTCTTGAAGGATTGGTTGAAAGAGAAAAAATGCGAAGGTTCTAATGTATTTCTTGATGTAGCATTAGAAAATTGTCCCTAAAAATCATTTTAGTTTGTTGGGTTTAAGATGTTGGTTGCGTGGAATGAATGTTAATACTGTTTGTTTGAAGTTAGTTGTTAAATGTTTGAAATAATACTGACAGTGTTAGAGTTAACATTGGTGAACAAAGTTAATACTGCTTACTCAAAGTTCTATTAGAGTTCAGAATTAATGCTGCCCGAGATGAGAACGAAATCAGTGCTACTGCTCGTAATAAAGATGAATTTCTTGATTTTAGGGAAGATAACTATGGATGAGATGTATGTTCATCTATCCGTGATTAGATGATTCCGTTAGCAAAAATAGATAATTCTGTTTCTGTAATCAAATACAATATAAATACTCGTATGTACGTAGATATCTAATATCTTTTGTGTGATTTAAAAGTTAAGCCTCAAGGTTATTGTTGATCCTTGCAATAGAAAAGTATTACACGTTTGTTGAATCGTTCTTAATCAAGAGATTGAGGCTTTGATGATTAAATCATTTGTTATCTGAATCAAGTGATCAATACAAATTTCCTTGTTATTCAAAGTATTATTCGATAACGTCTTTGTTTTATTATTGGATTGTTCTTAATATTCGTATGTGTTTGTTTTTAATCCGATCTTGACATAGTTGACATCTTAATTAAATATATTTATTTATTTTAAAAAGAGTAAATTTCATTTTTAGTCCATAGGGTTTGTCGTTTTTTATGGAATGGGTCCCTAGGTTCTAAAAGTTACAAAATTGGTCTCCATCAATGCAATTTTATTTCACTATTGGTCCATTCCCAACTTAAAAAGACCAAATTGCCCTTACCTCTTTAATTTATTCATTTTTCTTTAATTTAATTAATTTATATTGTTAAATAATATTTTAATTTCTCAAAAATAAAAAGAGATATAATCCTTGTAAACTCACTCTCTTTCTTCCTTCTCTCTCGCACTATTATCATCTACCTCTCTCTCTCTCTCTCTCTCTCTCTCTCTCTCTCTCTTTACCAGACAACACCACCGCTACCACCTCCCACCACCAACACCACCTCTTATCCTCTTAGTTTTCCTATGCGACATCACTATCCTTGTTGTCGCCCCCACCTCCTCTATCACCCACATCACCTATGATTTTGATTTTTGTGGTTTGATCGCACCATCACCTCCACCAACGACGTCGCCCAACATTTCCTTTGTCACCCACCATCACCTGCACCAACGTCCTCGATTTGGGTGTGTGTCGCCATCTCCTCATCCATCTCGTTGCCATCTCTACTACAAGCATGCATCATCGCCGTCATCGTGCTACCAACCACCACTACCTATGCAAATAATCGCCTACACCTGCTATCTCCGCCACCGAACACCATCTCCACCATTAAATCCATCTACAAAACCCTAATTGAAGCAATGACCGTGGGAGTAGAAAACCCTATTCGGTTATGGAAGAGAGATAGAGAAAGATGTGTTGGTAAGAGAGAGTGTTTGTGCTAGTTAAAGAGAGAGAGATTATTAAAGTTCTTTTAAAAAAATTAAATAAATTAAAAATTAAAATCAGCAATTTGGTATGTTAAAGTTTAGAAGAGAACAATAGTAAAAGTTTGCGTAGGTGAAGACCAATTTCATAACTTTTGGGCCCTAAGGATCCATTTCATAAAAAATGTCAATCACATCGACCACAAATGTAATTTACTTTTTAAAAAAAATATCTACATTCTCTTGCTCTTATAAACCAATGTCATCCACTAATGGAAAATTTAGAAGTAAGATTAGGATGATAAATCATGAAAATTGATATATCATTTTAGCAAGCCTCATAACCATGAATTTGTGACATCTATATATTATATTGATGCTCGGCTCTTATCTTGATTTTGATATTTATATTGATCTTATCATTGAGGATAATTAGAATTATAAAATATTGGTCTTTCCCTTATAGCTTGTTCTCGAGTTTTTAGATAAATGAAAGAGAAGGGGTGGGGAGGGGAGGGAAGGAAAGAAAAAGGAATGACGGAGAAACTTTATCTCCCAATCATCTCAAAAGTGGAAGGAAAGTTTTAAAACAGAAAATTGGTAAAATTGCCCCTCATAATCCCTCCAAACCGTTTTCTTCCCTTCCTAAAAAACTCAAGAACAAAATCTCCCCTCTCTTTCTTTACCAACCCTTTCATTCTCCTCCTTAAAATAACTCTATAATAGGCTATTAACGTATTTTGCTTCTAAAAACTTGGCACCTATTTGTGATAGGAAACGCCAACTACTTCAAGATGCAAACTATATCTTCCCTCTCATATGACTCAAATATAACACACGATTTGTCTTTTAGATACTACCACAAGCATTACATAAAGTGAAATTTAGGATTTCTATTTTTATTAGATTCTGTGTTAGTAAGATGAATCTGTTAAAAAATGTTATTATGAATTCGTTAGATTGTTATTTAAGAGGAGTTGATTTATACACAACAAATTTTAGCAATATATAACAGGTACACGTGGTTAATATCATATGATAGAAGTTGATTATACACAAAATTATTCTGTATAACCAATTTTATTATGTAAGGATCACCATCCTTATATTAATTTTTTTCTACAATGTACTAATTGTTTTCGTTATTTGTTGATATTATACACTTATAAACTAACCTTTTGATTTATGTATGCTCTTAAAATTCTACTAACAAGTTCATAAACCTCTTAAAAGTAAACTCACCCAAACATACCGACTAACTTTTTTTGGTCAGCATAGTCAAAATTAATTGAGGTTTACACCGTACAAGAAACACAACTTGGAGAACAAGCGATGCCATAGACGATCTATTTCACCGGACCGGAGACGACGATCAAAACCGATTGCTTCCCAGAACCGTAAACATTCACTCTCTCGCCTCACGATTTTCTCTCTCTAGCTCAATTTTTTCCGATATGGCTATGGATATTGACTTCAGTGAGTATCGATTGCGCTGCCAGCTTCGAGGTCATGAAGACGACGTACGTCTCCTCTCTCTCTCTCTCTATGCTACTCTATTGTACTTCATGCCTGCGGGGGGTTTTCAGTGAGATTAAGCTGCTAATGAGTTCATTTGAGTACTTGTTGATCGAGTTCTTGCAAAATTGAACTTGAAAACTGAACGATTTTGTAGTCAAATGCGAGTTCAAAATTCTCCCTTTTTTGAAAATGAAAGTTATCAATTCATTAAGTGGTTGGTACTACATTGATTTGTTTTAGGAATTGTTACATTCGGCATTCATCCTATGCATATTACTATAGGGCGAATCAGTAACTTACATTCCCTTATTTATGAATTTGGAGTTGTCATATATTTTGAAGACACCTTTTGAATTTGACACGGATTCATTTAGCTCTTGAATTTTAACAGAGATTTTAGTTACTAATCGGTAGTAGTTACTTTATGATAGCAATAGTTGCATGAGTCAGTTACTAATAACTTCTTATTAGTGCCAAAGAGTCTAAGTGCAGCTCAAGTTTTGGAAGGGAGAACCATGTATCTTGTTTCTTTTTTCGTGTTATAACGTTACTCTGTTACCATTGCAGCCATTATTTAAACAGGAAAATTTGTATATTTGATACACTGTTGAATTTATGACGGTAATGTCATGTTTCTGCGTAAGTTTGTTACAGGAAGAGTTTATTTTAACTTGGTCATGGATAGCACATTGTTTTGTTATGAGTGTTAATGGTTTTTGTTTGTTTAATTGCTAGGTTCGTGGTATATGTGTTTGTGACAATGTTGGCATAGCAACTTCATCAAGAGATCGAACCATTAGATTATGGTCTCTGGATCAGACTAACAACTCTGCTTACACTTCTTCAAAGATACTATTTGGTCATACTAGTTTCGTTGGACCACTGGCTTGGGTTTCCCCAAATGAACAGTTTCCAGAAGGTGCCCTTATATCTGGTGGGATGGACACACTTGTTTTGGTATGGGATATAGCATCCGGAGAGAAAGTTCAGACGCTGAAGGGTCATAAAATGCAAGTCACAGGAGTCACTTTGGATGGATCAGACATAGTGTCATCATCTGTTGACTGGTTAGTTCATTCTTGTTGAATACATGTGATGTTAGTTATTTGTCATGGGAACATTATGCGACCTTTTTTATGTTGTAAGGCTGTAAAGTATATTTCCTTGTTCTTAGGAACATGTGTCTGGAGACACACGAAGCAATCTGATGGAAGTTGAGTACTTGAAATCGCTGTGTTTTTATGCAAGGATTTAGGAACGATGGACGCTTAGTTGTTGGTGTTGTGGTACTAGCCTTATTACAAGTTTGATACAAATTGCGGCAGAATACTTTTGAAACTATTGATTCATGGTTACACAAGACATGTGTGCTAGTTTATTGTCATGTGGTTACTCTATATGGTTTGACAATGCTTGTGTTCTTAGTATTTTGCGCCTTAGAAGTACTAAGATGTGTTGAAAAGGGACTTGGATAGAGAAACTTGCACAAGAACTTAAAAAATGCGAGGTTTTAAGAAAAGCTTGTTTTAGTTACTTGAATATTTTTTGGATGCCTTACAAAATGAGAGGACTTGTCTATTATAGGGAGTCATGGAACATCCCAGCTGACATGAACCCTACATATACAAGGGCGACCTAGGTGCTTCTAAGTTCATGTACAAGAGTATTTAACTTTCCACATCTATCATAGGCAATCTAGAATTTCCTAGACAACACTAGAAGATACTCTAGTGAGTGCTAGAATATATTAGAGAGCCTCACAAGTTCAGTGAGCCGAACTCTAAATTTTCAAGTGTTTTGTCTTTGTGTAAAGATGGTTGGCGATCTCATAGGTGTCATGTATGTGGGTATAGAGCATTAATATGTGGAAACCACTTGTGAAACATTATGCTCTTCCTACAATTTGTTTGTAATGTCTGGGAGAGGCAAGGAAAGGGACAAGATAATTGATCTAGGGCTTTAAAGGTTGAAGTGTTTCAACAACAATATAGCAGGGACCAGCAGAAGCCTGTTCCAAACCCTGCTTACATATTTTTGCCTTTCTGCAAAATGGATTAGTTAGGGCTTGCTTTATAACGTTGTGAGGAGGGTTGAAACAAACACTAGAGTATGATTAGCGTGGATAGGTTAAAAGGGTAATGACTTTCATCGGAGACAACTCTAACAAGTAGTTTTAATCTCAGTTTGGAGTTAACAATTACTTATGAGTTGTATCTATAGACAAAGATCTGGGCGAAAGTTTCCATACGAGCCAACCCCATAACTGGCCCTCACTGAGGCACTTGGGCACCCTTGGACTCCTGCTCCGTATATGTCCCTTGACTGTCCGATGACGTTTAGACTACATCGTATATTTATGGCTCGAATTCCTATATTTTTGTGTGGATGAAGTAATAGGTTTATTTTCTCAGGTGAAGGTTGACAAACGGCGTATGCCTGTACATAGCATTAAAGTTAAAATGCTAGCGACTATTATCTCATGTTTGGAATTTTGCTACATTCACATATATTTTATCAGCTTTTGCCCATCATAGCACTTGATATTTGTTTTCTGTTCTTTTTTCTTCATGTAAGTACTCTAAGACGTTGGAAAGGAGAGCATCAAACTGAGGTTTGGGAAGCTCACAAGGCACCGATCCAAGCAGTAAGGACATTACCTAGTGGTGAACTTATTACAGGTCAAAATAAATCTTCATTATATTGTATCTTTGGATAGATTCTGTCATGCTTTATAAATTCTTTACCACCTACCTTAGTCTTTTCATTATCCTAATCTCCATAGTCAAGTCCAGTTCAGTGACTTTCTTTTCTTCTTATTCTTCTTTTTTTTTCTCTTTACAATATCTACAACTTTTTAAGCCACACTCACTTTCTAGCTTTTTTTTATTGGTTCTAAGTTGGGTCACCTCTACGAGTAAAAGTTTTCTAGATTGATAGCTTATGATATAATATTTCTTTGATATTATTGTGATCCAGGTTCAAGTGACAGCACTATAAAGCTTTGGAAAGGAAGCACTTGCACACACACCTTTGCTGGACATACAGGTGTGTTTGCCTCTGTCTACTTCTAATAGCATGGACAGAAATTATTAGTGCATATGTTTCAAAAAGAGAAGTTCTATAATCAAATTTCAGTTGCTTCTGGAAATGCTTGGTTAAATCCCTTTCTGTTTTTGTGTTTCTTTTTCCTTTTTTTCTTGGTGATCTCATCGTACTTTATCCATATAGCGTCGTCTGTGAGCTTGTTTGAATTGAGCAAATAGCTGGTATGCTGATGCATTTTTTACTGTGAAAATGAACTTGTTTAATTTGAATGTGGTTATTCTCTCCGGGAACTTGCAGATACAGTGAGAGGTTTGGCCATAGTGCCTGATTTGGGCATACTTTCTGCATCACATGATGGGTAAGCTTTCTGGTTTTAAAGTACTTCTATGTTTAGGCATGTAGCGTTGAATTTCACACTTTCACACATAGACAAACAAACCGCTTGCTCAAGTATTTACAAAGCTTTTTATTTCAGCCTCTTCACACCTTGGTTAGGATAAGAGCCTTGTGGTATTTGTTTGTATGTTATTTTATGTTCTAAAGGATGCTTGTTATCATTGTAACCATTGCTAGACGAGAGCAGCGAACAGCTACTAACTTGTTGATAGAATGTGTTAAAACACGAAATTATATTAATTTTAAGGGAATAAAATTAAATAAGTTATAAAATACTGTTGTGTGTAACAGTCTAGGTAGTCTAATCTTCTGAATTGATTGCTGGGATTGATTACTTTAAATTTGATGTCAGATGGTGAGCCGTAGTTATTTTATCTACAATGTTAAGACACCCAGGCGGATGCCGACGCCATCAGTAGTGCATGCATTTTGGGAGAGGAAGGAAACAAAAAAAATCATATTATTCTTGTGAGACTTAGCAGTGAACTTGCAATCCACAACATGTTTGGAACCATAAAGTTATAAACCATCTAATTGCAACTCTTGCACTATTTTGGGACTCCTAATGATGGAAAATCTTATAATTTGGCAATAAATTTTTAATTCAAGCACAAGTTCTGGCTGCTTCGTATTGGAACTCTGGCAATGGTTTGGTACTTCAAATCAAATAGTTATACAAACTTTCCGATGGCCCATATTTCTTTCCTCTTAACTAAATAAAAAGTATCTGTGCCATGTTTTTTGTGTCTTGACAATATTTGTACGTCTTATTCGGGTTTTCGTATTGTTAATTTTCTCCCTTGCTGTAAGTTTTAGCCATTGCATGTGCCTTAACTACACATTAAAATAAACTGTCTTCACTCTGTCAGAATTTTTGAACATTTATTTATGATCTATGCGACAAATTTGCAACTTGATATATGCATTCTTACTATCTCTTTACAATGAGACAGCGCCGTCACTCGATGTCCGTTATTTTCCATGTACAGACCCAACCAATTTTGAATTCTCTTGTGCTATAAATTGACTGGCCACTTTGGTTTATGAATTACAGTTCAATCAGGTTATGGGCACTTACTGGTGAGGTTTTACTGGAGATGGTTGGTCACACAGCCATCGTCTATTCTGTTGATGCACACAAATCTGGGCTTGTTGTCAGTGGTAGTGAGGATGGATTAGCTAAGATATGGAAAGGTGATCTTTTTGTTTGCGTAAATGGTTTTAGTACTGGCAATTATTATACTACAAATGGATATTACTTGCACTATATGAAGATGCTAATAACAAATGGGCTGCTAGTTAATTAAAGTTGTTGAAGTTGAGATCATGTACTAAGAATCTAAGATAGCATCATTCAGTAAAACTTTACTTTAGTCAGAGCTGAATACATGATTCATTTCAAACTGAAATTGGAATCACATGTACTTCTAGTCATGGTCCATACCTAGTAGAGTTACATGAGAAATGGTGTTTGCAACTGATAGATAATGCATATACTCGTGAAGCCTATATCTTATTGAGAAAAGAACAAAGGTCAAAGCCGTCTTTCTTCTTGTTGGTGACATTTGTGTCCAACTATATGTATATACTATATAATACCTAACATTAGAACTTAGAAATTGCTGGACCGTATGCTTTCTAATTATGAAAATCTTGTTATAATTGTATGTAGCCAGTCGTAGGTGGCGATTGCTTTTAAGAGGTTAAATCACTTACGCTCTTTCTCCCTCTTATGGATAAGAGGTGGTCTTGAAGTCTTTTCTTGAACCAAGAAGATTGCTTGTTTTGTCAATCAAGAAGACTTTTTCATCCCTAAACAACAATTGAGCAATAAGACATTAATTATATAACCACAATCACACCCAGGACTACATATTTCATATCCATATGATAAATGATTAAAAGAAAACAGGAAAAGAAATCTGTGGATCGACACTTCGCACAGGAAATAAATAGGAGTCCAAGATAAAAAGAAACCCTAAAGAAGGAAACCAAATATGACAGGAACCGAAAAGAAACTGAAAAAAATCACCTTTAAGATCACTGGCGATGGTGACAATGACAATGACGGTGATGGTGACAGCGGAGTAGAGTGGTGGAGCAATGGAGGCATGGAGGCGGTTGGGCGAGAGCTCGTCGGCAAAGGTGGTGATTGGGGATCCGGGGGAGAGATTGCCAATGAAGGCTGCAGTAAAGAAAGAATAGTGGGGTTAACATTAAAATTTCTAGGGAAAAAGACATTTATCCGTCTTTCTAGGGTTAACATTATGCCATTTTCGAAACAAATATCCTTCTTGTGAAATGTCTTTTTGCCTGAAGAGCACAAAAGTTACTTCTTTACAGAAAACAACAATACCAGTTTGTAGTATATGTCTCACGACTTTGGTATTCATGCAGATTGTATGCATGGGTAAAGATCAAATTTATTTTGAATAGCTTTCATATTGTTTTCTGATTAATAAGGTTCAACAAGAAGGAATTATGTCTTGTGGGCAGTTTACCTTTGCCACACGTGTATCATAAATTTCAGTTATACAGCATACTTTCTAGTATCAAATATTTGATCAGATACATTAGTTGTTTGGTTGGTATCCTGATGCTTGAGTCACTTGTAGGACATGGTACTTGATGCATATATCTCTGTATCATTCAGGGTATTGTAAGGAACCTTTGACATGCTTACAAAAAAATGGTATTACATACTTGAATTTTGAACTTTGAAGTTAACCATTGAGAGTGTGTGTCTGGCTTCTAGATGGAGTTTGTGTTCAAAGCATAGAGCATCCAGGTTGTGTTTGGGATGTCAAGTTTTTGGAAAATGGTGACATAGTGACTGCATGTTCCGATGGTGTGGCACGTGTTTGGACTGTACATCCAGAAAAGATAGCTGAGTCTCTTGAACTTGAGGCATACGCTACTCTACTTTCTCAATACAAGGGAAGCAGGTATCTACTGCACTCTTTATAGATGTCCACTTTTCCCTTTTTTTCCATTTTTATTGAGAGCATACAATTAAATGAGCAAGAACGGAGGATAGATGTTAACCTTTTGATGGCTGCCTAGCAGCAGGATATTTTCTATTGTAATTATCTTTTTGGTTTTTCTGTGGTGAGTACTTCATTTGGGTGCGGGTGTAAATCTGTATTTTGATACACCAACCTGGAGCATATAGTCATTGGACACAATTTGTCATTTGTTGACTGGATTTCATATGATGATACTGCATTGTGATTTGTAGGACAGGCATGCTATATGATATTACGATGTTGTAATTTGTCATTATGATGCACCAACCTGACATATGATCAACAATGACTTTTCCTTCACTTTGTTGTTACTTTACTACTCTTACAATGAAGTGACTCTATATACTTAATTGTGGCTGAAATATAATAATTCATGTTCTAGAGTAGACAAATGATTATAAACTTTTTGATCAATCAAATGAGCTGCATAAATTATCACCTTCAAACAACTATGTTAGGTATCATATCTTTCATAACTAATCAAATCTTGATGTTTTTGTTAGGAAGAGAGTTGGAGGCTTGAAGTTGGAGGAATTACCTGGTCTAGAGGCTTTGCAGGTTCCAGGTACCATTAGATTTTTGTTCTGTAGATAGTTGAAAGGATGACAAGATTACTGTCACATGAAATTTTATTATTTATTATTTGAGCATTTTATGATGTTCAATTAGTTTTGACTGTTGTAGTTAGGATTATTTTTACTGTGATTAGGGTATTCTGGTTTATATTTGTCTATTTTGTCTCAATAAATGCAACATACTGGTCAAATTTTTGGAGATACTATGTTCAATTAGATAGAAGATCTTTGAAGTTTCGTTACAAATGCATTAAAATCTTGGGACAATCTTTATGTGAAAATTTTGGAAAAAGATCCGAGTAGGTGGACCAAGAAGCTTCTAAAGTTTTCTCCTGAGTTTAACCCCAATGAATTTCATTATTTCATCAATAATAGCACTTTTAGCTATAATTTTATATATATTTATATACACATTTATAGTTTATATAAAGCTCGAAAAGCTCGAGAAGAACTCGAGCGAGCCCTTATAAGCTCTAGCTCGGCTCGTTATATATTTCAATCTCATTTTTAGGCTCAAGTGCAAGCTCGAACTTGATAAAAGCTCGACTTGAACGTGTTTGAGCTCAAGGTGAGCTCGAATAACTCGATAAAAGCTTGACTAGTTTGCGGCCCTAATTTAGTGCTTCTTTAGCTACTTTCTGCCATGTTTTTTGTCACTTTTTTCAAGTTGGCTGTTTTGGAAATGAAATGGTAGGCACTTTGGTCTGTGCAGCCCTAATTTAGTGCTTCTTTAGCTACATTCTGCCATGTTTTTTGTCACTTTTTCAAGTTTGGCTGTTTTGGAAATGAAATGGTAGGCACTTTGGTCTGAAGTGCATGAAAGTTTTCTGTATGTAATCATTTACGTAAAAAGTAAATATGCTGGCACCATTTGAATTAACACTTGAGATGATGGAATTTGGCAGCTCCTTCGTTTCTAATACTTGAATTTTTGAAGCAATTAATTTGTTGACCTAGTCCGTCAGAACTTTCCGGAAGTTAAAAACCAATGTCATTTGTTACTGCAATAGAAACGAAGGAAATACTAGAACTAGTTCTATGATTCTTGTGAAGGATGATAGACATAGAATACCTATTACGTTTTCTAATTCAGAAGTCCTTTGATTATGTGATGATCAGGAACCAAAGATGGGCAGACAATGATCGTGCGAGAAGGAGACAATGGTGTTGCATATGCTTGGAATTTGAATGAACAAAAGTGGGATAAGGTAGTATTCTATACCTGTTAAAATGCAGTTTTATGTCTTCCTCTATGGCTAGGCTCTTGGCTTTTATCTTTTTTTCTTAGTTTAAACCTCATATCGTCCAATTTTGTAGATCAAGTTTTATACACACGTTTGACAAACAAGTTTTTTTTAAGGGTTCTTTGTCATGGAAAGTTGTACTTGAACTGTCGATCTATATTGGTTTTTGATGGATAAAATTCACAGTTGTGTGTTCGTGGCAGCAGCCTTGCCAGCCTTGGCTTCAAGTATTTTGGTTTTCTTACCTGTTTTTCTTTGCTCTTTGATTTTGGCTCAACTAAGTCGGGTAAATCATGCGAAATAGAGTTTACACCCTTGTCAGAAAGGGCAAACTGTTAATTGCTTTTTAAGGAATTCTGATAGGACAGTGAGTCAATTTGGCTGTCACCTTCTATTTTTATATTTATTTTCGTGTTTTTGGGGGCTGGGGGTATCTTAATAGTAATTAAAATGACACTTCATAGGTAATTGATTGAGTATGTTGATTGTGACAGCATGTTCCCTCAAAGTTGCTAATGAGATTTATATTCAAACACAACCCGTCACAAACATGAATATTCAGTACCGTTTGAGTTGTATGAGTTTCTTCTTCTTTTTTTCTTTTTTTAAACTTTATGTTGATCTGTTATCCCAAGCATTTTCTTGTTAATCATAGCTTTAGATCGGATAGTATTGACCTATCATGGTCCGGCTCATAGTCACATGGATCGTGGATTGCTTCGGTACGGGAACGAGGATCGGGATCGCGGTTCGGTAGGAACCTAAATTCCGGTACGAGGGGGGGTAGGCTCATTTCGGATCGCTTCGGTACGATGTACCATATAATGTGGTACAATGTACCATTTAATAATAATATATATTTCTACATGAGTAATGAAAAAT
>JAUEJL010066945.1:0-17269 GCA_032274825.1 Drosophyllum lusitanicum | reverse complement strand
TATATATATATAGGGCAAATTGTACGCAAATACAACAATCTATGCCAATATTGTCATTGTATACGACTAACTTTATTTTGTACCTAAAAATACACAAAACTTACAAATCTAGTTCATTGTATGCAAGTTAGCTAGGACAATACGTAACTTACCGGTAACCTGACAAAAAAATAAAAAAACTTTGATACCTAAAAATACAAAAACTTTAAAATATTTTTCATTGTATACAATTGATAACCGGTGACCTGGTAAACAGGTTACCAATTGTATACAATGAATAAAATTTGTAAGTTATATGTACGTATTTTTATGTACAAAATAAAGTTAATTGCACACAATGGCAATATTGGCAAAGTTTTTTTGTATTTTCGCGCATTTTTTCCTATGTATATATGGGATGAGAACCATTATTATTGTGAGAAGCAATCTTACCCATTCAATTGTTAAGTGAAATTCATGGATGAAAATTCTAGGGAGATTGAGTGTGACAAGGTGCATGTAAGGAATTCATGGGTGGACAATCCAATTGAAGGAGATGGAATTGGACAGTTAAGATTAGTTCTCGCGGTTCTTGCAATAAAAACGGTTCTTGCAAGGTGTAGTGTTTTTAGACAAAATGCAGTGATTTTATGCTAGATGCAGTGATTTTTAGACATGATACATTGGTTCTTAAATGAGAATTCACTGATTAATTCACGCATGATGGACTAGTTTTAAATGAACTCCATGTTTTTTAGATAAGATGTAATGATTTTAAGTTGGATGCAGTGATTTTATAGACTAGATGCAATCTTTCTACCGTTACGCATTTTAAGACTGTTTATATTGGATCCTTAACCTATATATATATATATAAGGTTGGGTTATTGTAAGAGTAAATTATCATAAGAGTGGTAAGATTGATTATTAACCATTGGATTTCTTTCAAAAGTCAACAAATTTAGTTAAAATCAATTATTAATAAACTATCAATTAAATGAAGTTTAAGGGTAAATTAGACAATCAAAAAATATCTTACAGCTCATAACATACTTTGGCTCCTTAAATCACGCTGCTAAATTAAAAAAATGATGAATACTAATAAACCAATATAAACAACAAACTAAACGTGATTAACTTGAACACAGGAAACAATACAGGCAAATACAGAAAATGGTAGACCTTGAATACAGCAAACCCAGAAAATGATGTAATTGAACACAACAAACCCAGAAAATTGATGAACTTAAATACTAACTTAACAACTAAACAAACTTGAACCAATGAAACCCTTGTGATATAGTTTGCATAAAAATGATGAAACTCTTGTGATATACTTTGCATAGAAATGATGAACCAAATTTAGAATGAAACACAGATTGATGAATACATAAAAAATATTCACAACTCCTAATATCATAAATGATAAATGCGTCTTACTACAAAATTGATACACAGAATGATAAAAATTGATGCACAGAATGATAAAAATTGATGCTTCAAATAACAATAAGCATAAAACAAAAACCACTCACAACGAACATACATCACATGCTTTTCTATATTGCCGCAAAACTCATTAGATGAAATACATAAACAAATAAATTTATGAATACAACAGATGCTTCTATAACTACAATTTACAACCCAAAAAATTGATGAATTCCTTTATTCAGTTTCTAATACTGTGATTTACAAAACAAAGAATTCTCGGTTCAGTTTTTAATATTGTGACTTACAAAACAAAGAAATAATGAATAAAAAGACATTTGGACCAAAAAGCAAGACTTTTAACAAGTCAATAATGTGCATTATTAATCAAGAAATAAGCATTTTTTTTCATGCAAATGAATTATTCTAAACCAACATTTAGTCCACTGATAAAAAATCTGATACCTCCACGCAAAATCATTAATCTCTCTTCGGTTTCTAGTTGAATCAACTATATATCAAGCAAAATCAACAACCAAAATGAGCACAATCAATATAAGATGAACAGGGGATACAAAAACTTGATGAAAACTGAAAATTAATATTCATCAATAATATTTTAACATTTAGATAGCAAATTCCAAAAACCCGAATCAAACTCATGATATAACCCAACTTAGATCCACAAGACAATGAACAAAAAATCATAAATATTGATGAAGTACACGAATGACGGATCCACAAAAATGATGAACAAATAATAACGTGGCAACATGATGTGTGTACATCAAATAGTGGCCAGCACAAAAAAGATTTCCGGTGCGAAACAAGTCGTGGTTTGCTATAGTAGCAAAGCATGTCGTGATTTCTGTTAGTGCAAAGCACGTCGTGATTTCCGTTAGTGCAAAGCAGGTCGTGATTTGATGAAGTACACAAATCCAGTGGAAATCACGAAAAAAGATTTTCGTGGCAGCAGTATTCACGATGTCGCCGTAATAGAAAATCAAAAATAGGAGGCAGCATCAATCGGTGATTTCCGTTAGCGATTTCAAATAGTAGCAAAGCAGGTCGTGAATTCCAAGATCTATAAAACAAATAATCAGAAAGCTTGCGATAATAGGAGGCGGCATTAGATGGGTATGGTCACCGACTAGAGCAACGACTTTAGATTCTGGTGGCGGTGGAGAAAAACGAAAGATGGTGGCAGTGGAGAAAAATAAGATCTGGCGGTGCAGAATTACATGATAGGCAACGAAAGTAACGATTAATTAGTTGCCATATTTAAACAAATATTAAATTAGGAATTAATTATTATATTAATTAGTACCCATTATACCCTTAGGCTATTAAAGCCACGTGTTAGCCTACCATTACCTCTTACACCTCTTATAAAAAACTAACTCTTATTTGATCTCACTCCTATATATATATATATACGAATAATTAGGTTTGTAATTATAAGAATTTGAGGTTTAACTAGAATTTCTTTCTGGTTTTACGAAATATTAATAGGTTTTAAATTAAAACCCTTCCGCTCGATTATATATTCTTATTATTCGATTTTTTAATAAGAATAATAATATATTTTTCGAAAACCTATTTAAATCATGTCTTTAGCTTGATAATTGATTTATGTGGTAAAATCCAATTGCCTTTTTTGATGAGGTCGCTTCTCGTTCTCTCTTTAGTCTTTACATCCACAACCTTCTCGTTTGCATCCCCTTTTCCCGATTTTCATCTAATTACGTTTGCCCTTCAGCTTTTAATTCCCAATTCATTGATTTCTTATGTACCTTTTTTTATAATTAATAGATTAGATTCCCGTATGATACACGGACTGGTTTAATAAAATAATAAGCATTAATAAAACAATATTAAATAATTAAAAAACAAGAAAGGAATGGGCATTTAAAAAGTGACGACAGACGGAGTCAACAGTTAGACCAACGGGATTAGGGGGAGAGCAGATATGATGTCAAAAACATGGTATCCTAATTAATACGAAGAGAAATTGTTGTATTTATTGTACAAGTGATTGATCGTTACTGTTACAATAAGAGGGAAATAAGGTTAAATATATGTTTATTGTTTATAATTAAAAAAGTTGAAATGGTTATAAAATATTTTAGAATGATAAAACTAAAAATTTGTTAAATACGATACTTTGAAATATTATAAAGGGAAAAATATGATATTTATAAACTAAAGTGGACAAATACGATATTTTAGGGTTTAAGAATGATATATATAAAGTTATCTTTAATCATTTTGTTTAAATTAAAATCAAATTTGAATTTTAATTGTTATCAAAATGTACGGTTAAGATTTGATAATTAAAATTTTTATTTAAGTTTAATGATTAAAATTATCTAATAAACAATAATAAAAAAAATAGGAAAAGCTTACTATGAGACTTGAAGTAATTAATAACTGGAAATTCAATTTATTTATATCTTGTTTTCCTGTCCAATCTTTTACGTTTTGTAACGGCAAAACGTATACCCTTTGTATCTCTAATCTTACTTCTAAATCGATGTCTTACGTCTACTACGGAAATTAAACCTATAATACCATAAAAAACATATAATACACTTGATACTGTTATGCTATAAGTAATTTGTTTATCTGATCTTTTTATTTTGATATTTGTTATTGCTTCTACAGAATATTATTACTCTTGTCACAAAAGTTATGAATGTTATTTTAAAATTTAAGGGTTGCAAAAATTCTCAAGATATCGTTTTTTATACCTTTTATGATACTCTATTATGTCTATGTCAAAATAATACAAATATACCAAACCAATACATGAATAAGTTTTATAGCTTTTTGAATATTCAAATATGATCAATAATTAAGAATGTGAATTATACGTAACACACTCTAGTCAAATACTCTAATATAATAACAATAATTTAGATGTTTGTGTGATATACATGAGTTTGTTTATAAAAAATAAATATTAAACATTAATAAAAAGTTATTAAATAATTATATCACGAAAGAAATGAGAACTTAAAGAATATAGATAGACTACGTCAACATGCAGACCAACGGTGGAAGAGTAAACGACAAGGTTAAGGCATAGCCCAGTTATGGAAGCAACTAAACGAGAGTGAGGGCAGATGTTACGTCAAAAATATAGTATCAGTATATTAAAATACATAATTGTATTTTTTATACAAGTTATCAATCATTAATTATTGTAGTTTCTTACAGTTATGACAATAAGATCAAACATTCATTAGTTACATGTAAAATAATTATAAAATATTTTTAAAATTATATAATTAAGAAATTTGATAAAATATTATAAACGGTACGTATGATATTTGTTAATTATAGTAGTCAAATATGATATTTTAAGATTCAATAAATACATATATAAAAAAAGTTCATTCAATTTTGATGAAGAAAAATAATAATTTTCATTTTCATTTTGATTAAATAAATATTTAAAATTGAATAATTAAAGTTATTTTATTAAGTAAATGGATAATATCTTGTAATCTAAACGAACAATAAATTTGTTTGCAAATGATGCTGACAAGGATCCCATTATATATCTATGTTTGGCTCCACAATTTCCCTTTCAAATACCACTACCTAAAAAGCATCGAATAATGGACTCTTCTTTTTGCTTGACTTCGATGTGTTTGCATGCAAGCATGCAACGTGCTTCACGAAATATTGATATAGAATTAAAGACCGAATAAAATAAATAACTAGTTTTAATAACCTTTTTTTTAAGGGTTTAATTCATAAAAATGTATTCAAGTTATCAAGTTTGTTATTGTATGTATCGAATTTTAAAAGTTTCTATTGTGTGTATCAAACTTTTAATTTGTTGTTATTGTATATATTTTGATTACATAAAAAAGTAAAGAAACTTACAAGTTTAGTACATACAATAGAAAGTTTAATACACACAATAGCGACAAATTAAAAGTTTGATACACACAATAAAAATATTTAAAATCCAATACATACAATAACAAATCATGATAACTTGAATACATTTTTATGAATTAGACCTTTTTTTAACGATAACAAAAGGCAAACTAGAAGAGAGATTCAGTTTGACTCTTCTAGTAGTTTTAATAACACTTGCTATTCAGCGGAATAAATTATTATTTAGTACCAGAATTTAACTTAAAATATTAATTTTAATTTTTTTTAAATCAAATTTTCCTTCTTTATCTATATCTCAAGATCAGAGTGAAGAAAAGAACTTGTAGCTTAGCGTTATCAAGGTGTTGAAGGTGTTTCCTATGGTCTATGGTTATATGTTCAAGTCCCGCTGTGAACAAAAAAGTATAGAATTATGACTAGATTAGTGTGTGCTTGTGATGTTCTTCTGTTAAGAAAAAAAAAATTATCTTAGGATCAGAGTGAACTATAAAGATCCTCTTGTGTTTTGTCATTATTTTAGATTTTAGTCGCTGACATTAAATATTTATGATTTCCGTATGTTAGTCCGAAACAGTTATATTTGTCGAACGGAGTTGAATATAAATTAGAGATTTTTAAAATTACATGTGAAATAAATAAAAAACTTTGAATATAATTATTATAGATATTGAATCAAGAATTATAAGTGTAAGGGAAAAGAATTTCCTAATATTATAAAATATTGACAACAAATGTAATCTAACATATAGACTAATGTCTATGATTGTTTTAACACGTGAACAAGTTTGAAGATTACCATTTTAAAATGCTAACACTAAATTTTGACTAGAAGATTGAATACTCAACAAAGGTGTTCAACCTTGCTTTTGTAGAGGAGAGGAAAGATTGACTTTGGAGGATAGATCACATCAAAGTACAAGGTTAATATAGGACAAAGCATTCTTTAGAAAAATACATATGCTCTTTTATGTAAAAATATCATCAAGTGAAAAAGTGTTTTTCACTTCATTGTATTCTTGCATACTAATCCAATACTATAAATTAAACCATACCCTTTAACATTGCAGCTCACATCTTCACATTAAACGCAAGAATCTTACATTTAATGTTTCTTCAATAACTTGGTTAACTAATAATGCAGTTGTCATCCATGATTAGTTAGTTTTAAGATCTTCTATCTTCTTTATTTCAAATCCTTTCTGTTAGGTTTAAACTCTACTCACTAAGTCTTACTTGGCTAGACTTAATGCACTAGAACATTACAAAATAAGATCTAAGGATATAGAGACCAATACATGTTCAGCATTGACAAATAATTTATTACATGAGAAAGCTAGTAAAGTGACACAACTCTAAGATGATTAGATGACAAGACCTAACTAAGCAAAGAAGGTGAACTATGCTCAGCTAAGCTAGATAGCTAAGTGGGTAAATCTTGCTCAGCTAATTAGATGACAAGATACAACAAAACAAAACTCGATCATTTTGTTTAGCTGATGTTTAACTGACTCATTTTGGTCAATGTGACCACTAATAATCTAGTAAACTAACATTCAAAATACAAGTCTAATCTTAAAAACATATGTCAAGAGAAATCCTAGTGTAAACTAAAAAATAATTTTGTGATTATCAAATCCTAAGGTTAATTTGATTTTGTTGAAATGGTTACCTTCCCAACAATTTCCTCTTATTTGATGATTAGAAAACCTTACAATAAAATGACTTAAACCTAGAGTAGTAAATAACAAAGGTAAACTAATAAAATTCATTTTTGTCACCTGTCTTTTTGTTTTTTATTACTCTTTTATTTGATCATTTTATTCTATTTTTGAATTTTTTTTTTCCGGTTGATTCCTTTTCATCTGGTTTTTTTGGGAATATTTTTTTTGTTTTATCAATTTGTTCTGTTTTGTGGTTCCTTTTTCTATCCATTTTCTTTTTTTTTTCTTTATGCAAACAAGCAATCACTAAGCACACTCAAACATGCAAATCACAAGTAGGAAATGATCAAGAGCAAAAACTATTATCAAACAAAGATAATGAATTTACAAGAAGTACTAGTGTGTAACACTTCAATTTTATAAAACATTATTTTATTAAAATAAGTGGTGGAATAAAAGTTGAGGAAAATGGGTAGAAGTTATAAATTATTAAATGGTTTTAAATAATGATTCCAAATATATCCTCGTTGAGATTTTATGATAGCATATGGATAAGTTGTAAGTTGAAAAGGGCAGCGGGATACCCGCTAAATAGGAGACCACCACCATGGAGGCGGCAACCCCCTTCCCTCCATATCGTCTTCTTTTGTTTTCTTTTTCTTCCAACTTCTTCTTCTTCTGGAGTCTTCTAAGACACACACAAACACATATACCTTTAACTTATTGAATTGGAGTTGAGATTTGTGCTTAATAAAGGGAGGTTAACATCTGTTGATTGAGGGAATCAAGCTTGAAGATTGTAGGTGCGTTTATTGGTTTTGTTCTTGAAGTATTATTAGGTTAGAATTGATTTAAATGATGTTTGATGATCAAATAATACTACTTTGATGTTATTTAGGACAAAGGGATGTTAGGTAATAGTTATTAAGCTCTGGGAAATGTTTTGAAAGTGAATTGGATGAATTCTTGTCCTAGAAAATAGTGAGTTCTGGTCGAACAACTGCTGTAAGTTGAAGGGCATGGGCGTGCCCCTCAAGAACAAACCATGCCCAAGGGTGTACATGAGGAGCCACTGTCGTGTCTCAAAAGCTACAGGCGTGCCTTACCCTAGATAGGCCCAAGGTCTGCCTTATGACTACGGACCACGGGGATACCTGTGTATAGGGCAAAGGGGTGCCTATAAAGGCACTGGCATACCATGTTGTGAGTAATATTTAGAAGTTATGTTTTGGCTCGAGAAAGAGTAATGATTATCATATGCATGTTCTTAGGTATTTGTGAACCTAAGGAAAAGATAAGAGAATGCTTTGGAAGTGCTGGGCTTGAGGTAAGTACCTCAACCTGGTACTTAGAGATATTACCTTATCTGTGAGTGTACGTGTTCGATACCAGAATGAGATTTACTGTATAATTATTATTATGTGATGTTATCTAGAGAATTGTTATTAACTAAATTGTTAAAGAGTAAAGAGATGAATATAAAGTTAGCAGAGATAAGTATAACTATAGTCAACAACGAGAGACAGAGATACATGTTTATGATTAACAAATGAGTATTATGGTATTATACTAATTAACGAGAAATGAGTATGAATGAATAAACAAGAAGTGAGAACCTGTTAATCAAAAGAGAGAAAAGAGTTGGGTTGATATTTATTAATTGACCTTACACATTAAAGAGCATATATAATTAGTATTGTGTGAATCACAAATTTAAAGAGTATACGATGATTTAAATAAGTGATGTTGATGTGTATAATTGTATAACTAAAGAGAATGCGTTCTTACATAGATATATACTATAAATACAGACCTATATACATTATGAGTATGTGTGAAAATACTGAGAAGAGTGATATCATTGTAAGATACATAGCGAAGTTTTAAATATAAGAGTAACCGTACATGTGTATGTAAATACATAAACATACAAATATGAGATAATATAATAGACTATGTCTATATATATATATATATATATATATATATATATATATTCAATAATAGAGAAAAGAGAAAGGAAATGAGTGAGATATGGAAGAATAACGTAGAGACGGTGTAAACATGTAATAATATATAAAGGCTATACACGTATTCCATGATTAGATGAATCAAGAGGTAAAGAATAATGGGATTTATAAACAGTGTATGTTTAGCTATAATTGTGCTAGTTATATCTTGTCAATGTGACTATATGTGAAAGGACGAAGTATGTGATATATGTATATTTATACATATATGAAAGATGATGTTTAAAATAATACGGCCATATGCGATATGTGTATTACATGATAATGCTTTCGCTTGAGAAGCACATGTGGCTAGTCAATGAGACTAGCTAGATGTTGATGTGACTTCCAGTAGTCAATGTGACTACCAGAGGGGGGACCACATATGAGTCCATGGTGATGATATAAAAATCTATGATGTTGCTTATATCTATATGTATGTGTTGTATATGTTATGTGTATTGTGTTACACAATAGCCTGAGTGTTAAATGAGATGCCTAAGTGGCAAAATGAGATTCCAGAGTGGCAAATGAGATGTCTGAGTGGCAAAAAAGATGCCTGAGTGGCACAAATTGATGAGATTACATTTACATGTAAATTATTATCACTTGAGTATTTTGTAGAGTTACTCACTGGGCTTTCTAGCTCATTCTTTTCATTGTTTAATATTTTCAGGTTTTGTGACGGACGAGGCATCTACGTGGACATGTTTGAGAGTTTCTGCAACATCAAAGGAAAATTATTTTTATATTACCTGTGTCGTTTGTTGCCCTATTTTAAAACAGTACTACTATTTATTCCTTGTTGCATACCTTTAAAAAATATACGGGTGTTACAACTTGGTATTAGAGTCTAGGTTTAAGGGATTCGGTTGCACAAGTGTGTTACTTGGACTTAAATCATGGGAAGAGATGTCCACTGGAGCTAACTCAGAGAAAGTGGGCATTCATATTTGCTGATATGATTATGTGATATATGATTGTGTAATTATAAGTTCAGTATGATTTAGACCGTCTACTTAAGTAGCGGACAGAGATGTGGATGTAAGACTATTGTTAGTGCACCGCAATAGCATTCAGAGGTAATGTAAGACTATCGCTAGTGCATTGCGGTAGCATCTGGTGTGATATGATGAGATTATGTGTTTATATGTGATTGTGTGCTATATAGTAGAACAAGTAATGTGTGTATATTCACTTACCTCTATGTTATGTTCTGAGTTAGAGAACAATATGATAAAGTGCTGAAATGATGTTATGTCTGAGTGACACCAAAGAAAAGAGATTGTTTATGTGATAAATTTTGTGTGAAGATTTATGTGATATATGAAACGATTGAGTTATGTGGTGTCGATAAATTGCATAGCGAGTGTAATTGAAAAGTTGGTTATGATATATACGGACCTAAGCTTGTGAATCGGGATATTTCATGATGACACCAAGAACATCTTTATATAGTGTGTCCATTACAACGCCTGGGCAGTGTGTGTAATGAACATGTGCTATGCAAATGAGCTCGAGATTGTCATGCTAGTGCCATGTGAATCAAGTGATGGGTAATTGTGTGAATAAGAGTTGATATTGATGTTTTTTTATAAATAAACGAAGTATGAGATTAAAAATAGTACTAAAGAGTATTACGTATCAAAGTAAAGTGATTATTGCAATAAAATAGTGAATTAATTCCTCAATGAGATAAGGACTAAGGATGGAGTAGTCTGGTACTATGTTAAATGACCAGATATGAGTTAAATGATAAATGTAATACTAAAAAGTATTACATGCCTTACTAAGAAAAACAGAGAAGAGAAATGACATGAGATCCGACTAAAGAGTAAAAATTGAGTATGAATAACGTACTATTGTATATGCTACGAATAATATGGTGTGTCAAGATATATTGATAAAAGTAAAGAGTGTACTATTGACATCTAAAGAGATAAATTAAATAAGATGATAAATGTAATATTGAAAGAAATTACATATACACATATGATGAGAATAGTTGAAAAGAGTTTAAAATAAAATGTGAGTTGGTATTAATTATATTACTACTTGAATATTTTAAATCAACTATTAGAGTAAAAGTGGTTTGAGTAAATATCTAATTATAAAAATGAGTATGATAGTCAAAGTTAAATTAAGAGCAATAAGAGGATGCTTGGCAAAAAAGCATAAATGATGTACGTGTAATCGAGAGAGATGATGTGAATTAAGATGATCAAATATTATTAAACTCCCCTAAGAGTAAGTGAGTTAATTCTATGATATGCAGACGATATGAGTATATATAATTATGATGGGAATTGTGAGAAGAAAATTTAATATAAATTATAGAGATTATCCAATTACTAAAAAGAGACGTGAGTACATGTGACTAAGTTATAATAATCAAGTACATCGAGAGATTGAAGTATATGTGTAATAAAGAATATGATACATAGTTAAAAGATGTCAATGATGATGAAATGAAAGAGAACCTTGAGGTAGTTATTATATGAGAGATGGGTGATAATAGCCCTTTTTGGGGAAAGACGTATGTCAATACCTACAAGACGCATGGCAATACCTACAAGACGCCTTAGGAAAATCAGATGAGTTTGGCAGATCCTTTAGGACATATATGCCACCGGTAGTAGCAGATATTAAAAATGAAATGAGTTGCATAAACTAGAGTTGGGGTGGACAATAAACCGCGTAAAATAATACTAAAATTTAGTTTGATTATTCAAACCCTAATCACACCATTCTTTCCAAAATTTGACACATTTGCTAAGATTTTCAACACATAACAACAATAGATTACCAAATACATCGTATAGTTCTGAAATCAAACATAAATAAGAGTTTAAGACTTACTTTTGATCACCAAGATTCTTGTTAGCACTATTTCTCCCAAATTCAAAGCTCTAATGAATAAAGATGAAGTCAAAACATCTCAAGCTTAACCCAAATATCACATGTACCAAGAATTTCCTTTGATTTCTTCTCTTCCTCTTGCAAAAAAAAAAGCTCTTCTTCTTACTCTCTTTCTTCTTTCTCGATTCTTCACAAAGAACAAATGGGGATTTTGACTCCTCCATGAGTCAAATAAGTGTTATACCTAAATATTTCATTTTCAGCCCTCTAGTTAAAATAATTGCAATTTGACCACAAGATTATATCTACAATACACATAATAATAATATATACATAACTAAAGGCAATTTCTATAGTAATAACAATAATAATTTAACATTTAATCACTTAATGTACATAAAATATATGTATATAAATATTTTAAAATTTCGGATATTACAGTCGATTATCATATTATATACATGTATACAAACTAATGGGCGGGGGTAGTGACCTTATATGCTCATCTACAAATTTATAGGCCTAGTAGGTATTTCGTTGCTTTCTAGGTATAAGTGCTAGCCACACATGGAGTTGTGAGGTTTCTAGATAACCTTTGAGACACATGGTATGTAGATTCATATGTGTTCGTGTATTGGAGTGATGTCGGTGGAACGGTTGGCTTAATCATACATCACATGGGTGTGAGAAGGAGATGAACGGTGGTTTCCATTTGTACTTACATCTAAACAGCAATATGGTACTTGTACTTGCAGCGTTCGGAGTACCGACAACATTGTCTAATGTTTACTTATGTATAGATAGGAGTAGCTACCCTATTAGTGCATGAGTTACTTAGCATGTGAGTAGTGAACTGGTTACCTAGTTGTCCGGGGAAAAATTTAGCAGGGAGATACATGGACCACGGTATGTAGTATGTGACATAAAATGCGGTATATGACATAATTATGTTACATTTTATGGCTCTTGTCTATTTAAATCCTATTGATCACGAGGCGTAAGTTGACAGTTATTTCTTTGAAATGTGTCTTGTACTTGTGCAGGTGTGTTAGATTGTGAGGCGTGTTTCTCTATAGGTAGTTTAGTTTTAGACGACGGATACCGGTGAAACATTTTAGTATTTTGTTAACGGTCGAACTATGCAACGGTTTTATGATTACATTTATTGGTGTGACATTGTGATTTTTAATGGTTTTAACAGTTAGTATTTAATATGCATTTGGTTTTAGACTTCCGTTGTTATTCGTAATTTACATTTAAAAGTTTTCATGAATGGTGAATTTTGTAAATCATGGTGTTACATTCTTGAAATTATCTTTGATCTTCAACATGTACTTACAATTTAGAAACATAAAGTAGTAGACATGATTCAACGTGGGTCATTGTTGATAGAATGACTAAGACAACCCACTTTCTAGCAATCCGCGAATATTACAAGATGGACAAGCTAGCAAGAACTTACATCAGCGAGATAGTGGCAAGGCACGGTGTGCCCGTGTCTATTATATCAGATTAGGATAGTCGGTTCACATCACGATTTTGGCAGACGTTACACAAAGCCTTGGGGACAAGACTAGACATGAGTACGGCTTACCATCCTCGAACCGATGGCCAGAGTGAGTGTACTATCCAAACATTAGAAGACATGTTGAGGGCGTGTGTTATTGACTTCGGAGGAAGTTGGGATACGCATCTTTCGTTAATCGAGTTTTCCTATAACACCAGGTATCAAATAAGTATTAAGTGTGCCCCGTTTAAGGCACTGTACGGATAGAAATGTCGATCACCCGTTGTTTGGGCCGAAGTGGGGGAAAGTCAACTAATTGGGCTAGAAATTGTACAAGAGACCACTGATAAGATTTTTCAAATCAAAGAAAGACTCAAGTCAGCAAGGGATCGTCAAAAAAGTTACGCCGATAATCAGCGAAAACCTCTAGAATTCAGCATCGGTGATCAGATGTTACTGAAAGTGTCACCTTGGAAAGGCGTGGTACGTATCAGTATGAAAGGCAAGTTAGCACCAAGATATGTGGGGCCCTTCGAGATCATTATATGAGTCGGCCCTTTGGCCTACCGATTAAGACTACCGCAAGAACTAAGTTCCATACACGATACGTTTCACGTATCAAATTTAAAGAAATGTCTAGCGGATACGAGTCTTCATGTGCCACTGGACGAAATCAAGATAGACAACACTTTACGCTTCGTGGAGGAACACGTGGAAATTTTGGACCGGGAAGTAAAGAAATTGAAACACAACAAAATCCTGATTGTCAAGGTTCGTTGGAACTCAAAGCGAGGGCCGGAATTTACTTGGGAACGGGAAGACCTTATAAAGACCAAATACCCGCACCTATTGACAAGCAAAACTCTAACAGTTGTACCAGCTGAACTTCGGGATGAAATTCTTCTTACGGGGGAGTACTGTGACATCTGTTACCAAAGCAGGTTAGTTGGTTTAACATGTAGCCCCCGCTAGCTATTCAACTTAAACTTATGTGCTTGTGTGATTCCAAAAAACCTAGTAAATGCTAAATTCAATATGCTAAGTATGTCTAATTACTCAAATATTTAAGTTCTGCTAGCAATAGAGAGAAGTCTAAGTCTTTACATTGCAGAACGTTGAACTAACTCCTAATGCACGATTTAATTGTACAAATCTCTTTAGTGCAAAGTAGTGATGAATAAGTCATGTTAATAATATACAAGATAACAGTTAATACTTTAAATCAATTAAAATATTTAAAGATCACTCAAGAAACCTAATAAATTTGTATAACACGTTAGAGCTTAACTAAATTATTTAGTTCCCATAAAAGCCTAGGAAAACCCTAAACTCTCAAATCATATACCCACCCCCACGTTTTTCTCCCTACCTTCTCCCCATAGTCAACCTTTCACTCCCAAAATACAAACCTTGGTGGTATTCTTCAAAGCTTCAAGGAATCAAGCCAAAATAGGTTACCATTCAAAGGGTTTTTGGTATGTATTCGTTTTTTTATGCATCTTTAATCTTCTCTTTCTTGGTTCTCTAGTTTAACCCTAGTTGATGGATCAAGATAGGGAATAAAAAATACTCAAATAACATATAAAATAATGATTATGATGAGGTTTGATTAAATTTCTAATCATAGGATGGATTGGTTTGGTCAAAAGTATTCTTGGTTTGGTTCTGAATTTGTGTGGAAAAGATTGGTGAACTTTAGGAGGTCATAACTCAGCCAATTATAGAAGTTAAAAATTGAATTTTGGTTCTAAACCCACCCAATACTTTGTAATAAATCTCTATAATAATCCTGGAGTATATTTTATGTGTCCATAACCAACTGTAAAAATATTAGAATTTATTTAATTTGTTTTCTATTTTAATTAATTTAAAACTTTCCGTTGCGCGTGTCGGGTATGCATCCTGACTATCATGACTTGTATATATATTTAAAAATAATAAAACAAGGATATAAATTCTGGAATAATTATGTAAAATGCTAGGGACATTTAGTCTCTGTCGTAAAAATTTATGGAATTAATTAGGTCGTTCGGCCTATTTTAAAAATATACAAAGTGAACCCAAAATTTCAGAATTTAATTGCAACACTAAAAAACAAATGAAAGCCTTAAAATCTAAATATATGATACGTATTAAGGCCCAAAGGACATACGAACATACGTGACACAAAGGAAACGCTTAATTTAAAACGCTACCCATGGATTAAATCAAACACATCAACTTGGGGTTACTATAGAAAGGCTTTTACACCTTGACCGAATGTAACTCACTCATTCTCAAATTCTATGTAGATTGCTGAGCGCGTTATTATGCATGTGTTTTATCTACTACTACGGTGAGTACTCGTGACCCCTTTTCTTATATGTTTTCTTGGGGGAAAATGGCACTCAAATCAATTTCTTATTTGTTTATGCCGTGATAACTAAATTTTTTCCTTTTGTGACAATTGTATGACGTGTGTGCATTTGTGAACCCATAACCGGGTTATGCCTATTGAATCCTATAATCCTATTATAGCCAACTTTTAGCACCAGCTGGTATGTGACTTGTTAGAAAACTAACTACTCATGTCTGATGATCCTTGTGGTTCAGGTATCATTATATTCCTATTTGCATGAAATGTTATTATGTACATAATTGTCATATTAAATCGCTATGCACGGTATACTTGTTTTATTTTTAAACCTACGAACTCACCAACGTTATGTCGACATTTTCGAGTGTTCATTTTAAGGTAACGCTAACAATAACGCATTAGGAGCCTAGAAGACTCCTAGTTGGGCCTTACCGTGTAACATCCTGAGATTGGGCCTAGTAGAAACGTAGGCTTTGGGGTATGTTACACGTGAATTATTATGTTATTATGTTAATTGATTGTTAATTAGTATTTGATTTAATTGATTAATCATTAACTTAATTAATTATTATTGGTTATGTATATATATGTATGTATATATGTACGGTTATGTGTACGTATGCATGTAGTTGAGATTGTAAGGTTGACACCTCATGCTAATTGAGTATGTATACGTGGGTATGTATTGCTTTACTTCACATTGAAGTTATTCCATGTGTGTGTAACTTATGTGAAACCGAGAGCAAAGAAGAAAACAAGAAGAAGAGGCAATCGGATTTTTGATTCTTGATTTTGTGTGGTTCAAAGATTAATAAGGTTTGTGGATTCTTATGTGATTCTGGTTAACATGCTATGTTTCTTTAATCATGAAGAGCATGTTACAGTTTTAAGTGGGTTTTGTTGTGAACACCATGAGTGTATCGGATTTGATGTTCATGGGTGTTAAAAGTGTTCTTGATGCATGCTTGCATGTTTAAACATGTTTATATGTGTTTCTGTGAACATGTATGTGAATTGTATAAATCTGGAAATGATAATTATACAAGATTTGAAGTTGTCGGATTCTTGAAGTTATGAATATGGCGGATTTTGGTGGTGATGATGGAAAACCGGGTGTTGAATCCGGTAGTTATGAAATCCGAAACTAGTGAAATCCGGATGTATGTAATCCGAGTATTGAAATCCGATGGTATGAATCCGATGGTGGATTTCAAACATGAAATCCGATTGTGAGTGCCAAATTAAGATATCAAGTGTGGAAATCCGATGGGTGTATCGGATTCCTTCTAATCCGATGAAAAGTGGCGGATTCCGATGATGGTTGCGGATTTGGTGCAAATCCGATGGTAGTATCGGATTTCTCATGAAATCCGATAGTTTGGCTGTGGTTTGCATTGTTTAATGCAATGTGTTATATGTGCATTCATATGTGAACCTTACATGTATATGTTTGATTAAATGGATATAAATATATATGTTTGATATATATATTTATGAGTTGAATACTGATGGTTGATTGTTGTGTTCTCAGGGACAGACAAGGCTCAGTAAAATT